>VMDR010017082.1:0-20472 GCA_007922815.1 Macrotus californicus | reverse complement strand
AAAACTCCCAACCTAGCAATTAAGTCTATGCTATGCTCACACGATGTTTTACCAAAAGTAAGATCTGTGGAAAGACAAAATTCTTACTTAGCAACTTGTACATATTTTTAAATCCCATATCTTCTGTTGGTCTTTCATAATTTTAAGAGATTTTTATTTAGACACTTTGCCACTCTGTCCAATTTCTGTTTCCCATGCCTGTTCATATATTCTTCCCACTATAACTGGGATTCCCTTAATACTGCATTCAACGATCCCTGAAATTGTCGCATTGCTGTTTTCTCCAGTTTTTGACATTGCTTCCAAATGTATGCATAGCTAGATAACTCTAGCTCTTTAACACACAGGTCTTAATCTTTCAATAGCTCAACACAATGTAAAGTTATCCTATGCTCATCTAATAGTCTAATGTGTATGTTCCTGGTTGGAGGGCAGCCATCTTCTACAAGGAATTTCAAGGACACAAACTATTCCATTATGAAGGGTCACTATCCTCTCTGGTAAAGAAGAAACACTTTGTTCTTAACAGCCTGGAAAATGACTCTTCACTATGAAAGAGGGAACACCAACCTTTATTAGGCAAGTAGATGTTACTACCACCAATTTTCAATAGAACTAGGCTGCAGCTACACACTTTGTCAGGAGGTACCATTATTGTCAATGATGGACTCCAACCTCAAAGTTCTTTATATATGAAGTTTGGGGTAAGCAGAATTAATTTGAGGTGAAAAAAAACATTAACGTTTTTGTAGTATTTCAGCTTTTCCTATCTCAGCAAATCACTAACTTTGAGAAAATGAAAGTGCCTATACTAAGAAAAATTAATTCATTTACATAAGAGATATGTACTGAACATGTGTTAAGAATTAGATGGCTTAGGGCTACAGGTAATAAGTATAAAACCTCATCTATGCTCTTGAATTACTCTTACAAAAGTAGACAGAGGCTTGGATATTTTTTTTGGTAGCTGAGGGGAGTATTTCTTTGTCATATTTATCCCTATAAACTTCTTAAGACAAATTTTTGACACACGTAGGCTCCAAACTCCTCTGATAAATGAATGAACAAATGACAAGGAAGCTGAAGAAGGGCAGTGATTCTGAGCTAGGCTTACTGGTCAGTACTTGAAAATGACATTACTCAGATTTCTGGAAAGCACGCTAACCTGGGAAGGAGGTTACCATCTCACCAAATACTGTAACATGCACCCTGCTGTGGGGTAAGTAAGCCTCCCTCACCTGGCCCTGAATTCCGCCACCCTCCTTCCACCATTTCTTGCGGTTGGGTAAACACTGTGCCTGGCCCAGGTGCAGATCTTGCCACCTGTGCTGAGTACCAGGGCTACCTGTACAAATGTTGCAGTCATTAGTAGTGTAAGAAGGTCCTCTTTTTGTATAACACTCAGTTGGCAGAGAAGCCTGTAGCCTATTTAACAGTCTCCTGTTATTCCTCGGTATTGGCACAAACATCGTCCTTGCAATACAGTATCAGGCACACTATCTCGGGTGCAAATCCTAGTTCCACCATCTGCTTCTTAAACAATCTTCATCTTTCTGAGCTCCAGTTTTCTCATGTTTACACAGGCAAAACAGTAACACGTGACCTACTTCCGTTAGAGGTTTCTTTCAAGAATGAAGTGAGATAATGTTTGTGAAAATGTATTGTGAAACATAAACTATTATACAAATTTGAATAAATTATTTTTAACCATTGGTGTTAATTTGTAAAGGAAAATAGAAAGAAATGTTTACAAGGGGAAAAAAGACTCTAAAATTCTCATTCCTCCAGAAATAATAGTCAAAAATGTTCCAGTGAGCAAATCCATTTTTGAAACCCAATTTCATTTACATGATACTGCACAGGGTTTAAAAGTGATTTAAAAAATCCTTTTCTTTTTACTAAAAGCTTAGCACTTTGTTACATTTGGTGGGGAATAAAGGATATAAGATTAAGAGAGAAGCATTAGCCATGGCTGAAAAAAAGCATAGAAAAATTCCTTGTGTGGGCATTTCTAAGGGAACAATATTACAGAGATAGTCCAACTAATATCAACTTCGTAGAAAATGTTAAATGATCCTTGAAGTGACAGATAATACATTTTGATACAGTGTGGTAGGAAATATCTACTTTTTAAATGAAATGATTTAGGAATCTATTTTTAGTTTGCGATGAACCCATAATTCAAAGGAGCTCATCATAAATTATTAGTGCTTAGCATCTTGTTTGCAGCTAATATAGGAAACTGGAGACACTGTTCATGAGCACTTTGAATTAAGCTGTAACTTCCTTCTGAGTAAAAAGAATATGAGTGACTGCATTACTGGCATGAATCTGGATGTCACCTTCAAATTTGTACCTGATAATATTAAGATAATATACATTTTGAAATGTCCAACATTTAACTTAAACTAAAGGCAGATTCCTAGAATAATTTTTTCTATTTCAGCACTAATAGGGTAAATGACATTCTAATGACTTAAAATTATTAATATAGCTCACATTTTATCATTCTTGAGCCTGAACTTATTTCAGCTGGGGCCATAGTTCTTGTCGATATGAAGATATTGCTAATGAGATTGGAGTGAGGGGTTTGATCTCTGGATTTGATCACAGTCACATCCTAATCAAGGAACCAGTTAAAAGAATATGAATGGGTGAGCAGTGGCCAACACCATAATGATAAAAATAATCCACAATGAGTTTCCTACTGATGATGATCATTGATATCACTTTGCCATGCATATAATTGCTCTTAAGCCAGATTCTCTTTTCTCTGCATTTATTTTACTTTTTAAATTTTCCAGTGAGCAAATCCATTTTCAAAACCCAATTTTACTTACACGATACTGCACAGGGTTTAAAAGTGATTAAAAAAACAACAAGAAGCAAGTAGGCTGGGTAGAGGTAGGCAAAGGGGGAAAAAGTGGGGACAACTGTAATCATATAAACAAAAATATAATTGAAAAAGGAATTAAGTAATTTAAAGAGAGTAGCTGTTCTTTTCCTGAAAGTTATTGAAATTTTCTAGTGAGTTAAAGGTAATTTAAAACATGATATGCTAAACAGGAACAAAAGAGGAAAGGGAAAAAATGCAAAATATTTCAAATATAACAACTCATACCTCCACACAAGCCAGCACTTTATCCTAAGAATCAGAAATTTAGTAGAGTTCATCAAGACAAACTAGAAAATCTCATAATATATTAAATTAAAAAAGTCACATTCATATTATTTCTTCAACTGATCTCACATCTGTCCCCCAGTTTCCATTGTGCCTCCCCTGCCTCATATTATATCTGCAATATTACCAGAGCCTGCTAAGGCGCTTCCTCCTTCCTTTCCCCTTACCATCCTTCTACCACTGCCATCTGACCATATTTCCACTTCAGTTCAAAATGCGACATGACTTCTGCTGTCTTAGGTGGATATCCTAACTATTAGGTTTTCAAAGTTCTCTATAGCAAGACATCTCCCAACCTTCCTAGCCATATGCTCTGCTTGGACTCTGTAGATGAGACTTTTTAATAGTTTTTTATTGCATTTTTTCCATTACCATTTTTCCCCCTTACACTCTCTTCAGCCTCCCCCTGCAATCTCCACAGTTGTCCATGTCCATGAGTTCTTTCTCTTTTTTGCTCGATCCCTCCCTCCCACCAACCCCATCCCAGAGCTGTCAGCCTGCTCTCTGTTTATGAGTCTGTCTCTATTTTGCTAATAGAAGTTATGACTCAATTAGGTTTGATTAAATTAGGCGTGATTAGGAATAATATCCCTAAAGCATCATCTTGCATCATTCTTGGAAAATAAGTATTAATAAGTTGTAACTGCTGTTGCTATTTTTGCTGTTAGTGTTATTATTGTTACTTTTATGATCTGTGCTTGGGTTGCCTGCTCAAGTCTTATCCTTCTTTAAAACTCCTCAATGTCAAGGATTCTTGTTTCCTCACTGTCCCAGAGCAAAATATTGAAGCCTTGTTTATAATTCATGTTATTCTACTTCACAGCATTGAGGATTAGGTGATGTAGGGCTAGCAGTGATAAGAAATGTAAAACCCCATCTATGCTCTTGAATGTCTCTTAGAAAAGTGAGGGAATTTTTTTTTTTTTGGTAGGGGAGAGCAATATTCCTTTGCCATATTTATTCCTATAAGCAGTGTTGATTTTTCTTTAATTGTCTATCTTTTCATTGTAACAATGAACTTTGGGGCTCTAGAAACCATATTTCCACCTTAGCATTGCAACTTTTAAAACAGTATTTTGTGTGTATCAGACAATAAATGTTTGTTGGAATGAAGGTGTGGCATAGGAAAACCAATACATAATACGTTCAAATAAATTACAGACTAATTTTACAAAATATGATTATGGTGACATATTGTTCCAAACAGGGATACTTTGTAAAACAGAATATTATTGATAATTACATGGGGACAATAGCCACACGCTGGAATGTATGGTCATCATGAGTAAGAGAAAACTCTGAAAATAGAGTTGAATGCTACTTTAAAGATTATCCTAATGACATTACCCTCTTCCCTTTGGCCATCATGAAACCAATCTGGTTACAGAGAGAAGGTTGGGTACAATCAGATTTTTAAAATATGGAGGGCACTAACAGAAGCGATTGGAGTATGTGCCACAGTTTGCAGGTGTTTGGAAGTAACCTGCATTGACTAGACTACAGATCATTTGAAATGAGCTTCCTTCTCCCAGGTACCTGGAACAGAGAAGGCAAGCAGAGTGTTTTAAACCTGCCTGCCATGTCGAACAGTCCTGTAATGAGGGAG
The DNA here is from genome assembly GCA_007922815.1 of Macrotus californicus. Taxonomy (NCBI): domain Eukaryota; kingdom Metazoa; phylum Chordata; class Mammalia; order Chiroptera; family Phyllostomidae; genus Macrotus; species Macrotus californicus. The sequence continues at coordinate 15,685 of VMDR010017082.1, read as the reverse complement.
TATCACTGGGCAGAGAAGTGTGCTGCCTGCTTCATATAAAGCCCTTGCTGTGGCGCCCTCCTCTCTCCTTGCAGAGCTTCTCAGGCTGCAGCCATGTGAGCTGTGAACTTCACGGCTGTGTGCATCCTTCTGTTTCCACTGTGTTTAATTCTGTCTGTTAATGCTGGGTGACCATTTTTAAAAAGGTTTTATTCTCACTTCTGCATTTCCTAAATGAGCATGTTCTTGGGCTTTCAGTGGTGTTCCCCCTGGAGTGTGAAAAAAGGGCATTTTCCAAAGGGATGTGTTACCCACTGGTGGAAGTGACCTTGCTGTGGGTAGGGCAGGAGGTTAGATGACTCAATTGGCAGGAGCCACACTGAAGTCAAGAGGATGCTGGTGAGGAAAGAAGAAATGCTTTCTGTCCCAGTTCTCCCAGTTACGTGACCTACACTCACTGGGGGAGCAGCCAGTCAGTTGGGCAGTGTCCTACAGGAACAGAGTGTCTACATGTGCTTCAGTGAAGGGCTCTTTGTACAGTCCGGTCAGGGAAGTTCTGACCTGAGAGCCAGACTTAGGGCCTAGGATCTAATCAAGGCAGGGCCACTAACCAGCTGTGTGTCTTTGAACTAGTCATATAACAACCCGTGTGTTAAGTTATAAAAGACAGTGACAGTCATTGGATACTTTATAGTAATAAGGGTTTATGCAAAATCATTTGTAAAACGGTAAATCGCTTCAAATGTCTTGTCCTTTATTATTAGCCTATTCCCTACTCATTATACTCTGAAGTCTAAGATATATTTTTTCCTTTTAAGTACAGTTCTGAGGGCAATTACGCTGTTTCTTTTTATGACTGCAATTCTTGGGCCACATTACCTCAAGACAAGTATTATTACTTAATAAAAAAACAAGTAAATGGATTTTGGTTTGCAAATTAAGAAAATTAGTTTGAGACGATATGGCTTTTGACAGCCATAATGCTTGTGAGCCAAGCTGTCTAATTTGGAATGCAGGTACACTCAAAATGTAGAATTTAATTGACTCTAAAAAAAGGGTACATTGTTTTGAAGCACTATGATATCTTAATGTATCTAATTTCATTAGTACTTTGAGAGGAAAATACCAGTCTTGTGATCCAGTTCAGCTCAGCCAGTCAGTTGCTGTATGACCTCTGGCCAGTCACTTAACATTTCTGGCTTTTAATTTTGCAAGTCACTTGGAGTAGATAATATCTAAAGTTTCTTCTAGTTCTAAAACATAGACTATTTCACAACCTTTAAAAGCAATTTTAAATTTAAATGTTTTTTTTTCTCCTTTCATTAAAACTAATAAATGCTTGGCTGGGATTAATTTACCCAGCACCTGTAAGTGACAGCCCAATGACAGTATTTACAAAATTAAGTTGTCAAAATGAAAGAGTGACTTTTTGGAAAAGAGTATTGAAGTGCAATTGACTTTGAAATAACCTGCCTAGGCATGTCTCACAAATTCTACTCAAAGCAACATTCTTGAAACTGTTTGCTTAGTATGCAAATTAAACTCACCATTAAAAGATGGGTGGCCATGTGGTAGTTCTATGATTAATGATTTCCACCTCCAAAGGGAGAGATTTTAGTTAATTAGCCTGCCTTATCTGTTGCTTCCTTTGTCTCCTGGGGCAGAGCAGAGTGCAGAGGTGCTTCCTTGGGGGAGAAGGTAGGACCTTCAGTTGTGGATGCCAGACTCTTAAGCTGACCTCGGTGATCTCATCTACTCTATAACCCCATTCTTTTTAGCTAAATGGAGGTCATTTCTGGAAAGACAAAGTGATAATGGTCTCAATAAGAGAACCAGAGTTACTAATACTATATCTGTTCCCTGATGGGAAACAAAGTAATAAGTTGTAGAAATAAAATTTTTAGTGAGAATTAAGGAAAAAGTAATACTATTTCCAAAAATTCTATTTTTAAATTATATTTTATTGATTATGCTATTACAGTTGTCCTGATTTTTTTCCCTTTGCCCCTGTCTACCCAGCATCCCCCACTCCCTCAGGCAATCCCCATACCATTGTTCATGTCCATGGGTCCCGCGTATAGGTTCTTTGGCAACTCTATTTCCTACATTGTGCTTTACATCCTGATGGGTACTCTGTAACTGCTTATTTGTACTTCTTAATCCCCTCACCTCTTCACGTATTCCCCCATAGCCCCTTCCCATCTGGCACCCATCAAAATGCTCTCTGTATCCATGATTCTGTCTCTGTTCTTTTTGTTGGCTTAGTTTGTTTTTCAGATTCAATTGTTGATAGATACGTATTTTTTGCCATTTTATTGTTCATATTTTTTATCTTTTTCTTAAATAAGTCCCTTTAACATTTCATATAATAATGGTTTGGTGATGATGAATTCCTTTAGTTTTTTTCTTGTCTGGGAAGCTCTTTATCTGCCCTTCCATTCTCAAAGAAAGCTTTGCTGGGTAGAGCAATCTTGGCTGTAGGTCCCTACTTTTCATGACTTTGAATATTTCTTGCCAATGTCTTCTAGCATGCAAAGTTTCTTTGGAGAAATCAGTTCACAGCCTTATGGGAGCTCCCTTGTATTTAACTAACTTCTTTCTCTTGCTGCTTTTAAGATTCTCTCTTTATCTTTAATCTTTGGCATTTTAATTGTGATGTGTCTTAGAGTGGGCCATCTTGTTTGGGACTCTCTGTGCTTCCTGGACTTGCATGTCTATTTTCTTCACCAAATTAGGGAAGTTTTCTTTCATTATTTTTTCAAATAGATTTCCAATTTCTTGCTCTTTCTCTTCTCCTAATGGTACCCCTATGATATGAATGTTGGATCTTTTGAAGTTGTTCCAGAGGCTGCTTATATTATCCAAAATTTTTTTGGATTTTTTCTTCTTGTTTTTCTGAGTGGTTGTTTTTGCTTCCTTATGTTCCAAAACATTGTTTTGATTCTGGGCTTCACCCACTCTACTGTTGTTTCCCTGTAAATTGTTCTGACTGGATCTTTTTTATGCTGTTGAAGTCCTCATTAAATTCCTTGAGCATCCTTATAACCAGTGTTTTGAACTCTGTGTCTGATAGATTGCTTATCTCCATATTGCTTAGCTCTTTTTCTGGAGTTTTGATCTGTTCTTTCACCTGGGCCATATTTCTTTTTCTCCTCATTTTGGCAGCCTCCCTGTGTTTCTTTCTATGTATTAGGTAGAGCTTCTTTGACTCTGTTTCTTGGTAGTGTGGCCTAATGTAGTAGGTGTCCTGTAGGGTCCAGTGACAAAGCCTCCCCTATCACCCAGTCTGAGTACTTGAGGTGCACCCTTCATGTGGGCTGAGTGCACGCTCCTCTTGTAGTTGAGCCTTGGTTGCTGTTGCACATCAATGGGAGGGTTTTACCCAGGCCAGCCAGCTGTAAGAATTGGCTTTGACCACTGACCACCAACCTCTTCCCTCTGTGGAGGATCAGCTGTGTAGGGGCAGGGTGGTGGTACTTCAATGTGGTCTGTAGCTATCCTTCAAGTGCACTGGCCCTGGGATTTACTGGGTGGTGCAGGCCAAGGTTAGCCCCTACCTGCGTTTTGCTTGGGGCCACTCCGCCTGAGCTATGAAGCAATCTGAGATGGCTGCTACTTGTGCTGGGCTTGGAGATTCCCTGGTGAAGCCAAGCTGTGAATCTTGGCTGGCTGCTGCTAATGCCAGGCCTGGGGCTCACTGAGCCCAAAAATTCTTAAAAGGATAAAATTCATACACTTTCCTTTATGCATATTTCCCTCTCTGCTTTTGCTTCTTTGTTCCTACCTTTACTATAGATATCTGAGGGTACTGTGTAATAGAAAAAGCCAAGCCTCCTGGCTTTCCTGCTAACTTGTTTTATAATCTTGGCAATTCAATACCTCCCTGGGACTTTCTTTGTGTGCGAAAATGTTCTAGCTTCAACAACTAACTCTTCAAATCAGTGACTCTCTATAACTCCTTTTATTTTACTAAAAAAAAAGACAATAAGAATATGATAAAGCCTGAAGATCAGAAACATTGTAGGTCAGAAATTGGTAAGGCAAAGTGGATTTAAGAAAACAAAGCAGAGATGGTTGGGGCTTTAAAGTCTCAGTCCACTAGTCTGTGACCAGATCAGCAAGAATTGGAATTGCTAGAAATGCCTGAGTTTTTTGTGCTTTCACCTGGCCACTGTTGTTTCTACTCTGGACATTTGTATTACTCAAGGTAGTCAGTTCTGGAAGTTTCAACCCAGTCTCATATTATTTTAATCACCTTAGTTTTCACTTCTATTCTCTAGTTGCTGAGCTTTCATGGCAAAAACTATGAAGTACTCAGACTGATATTACCAAAATGCCTGGTCTTCAACCCCTCAGCAACTCCCCAAAACTCCACTCTACATTCCCTCTCTCACTCCTCCTTCTGAGCAGAAAACTTTTTTTGACTTCACAGAAAATAGATTTTTTTCACCAGGACCACTTCAACATTTCCTTTTCTATTAACACTTTACTCACGTAGCATATACACTTGGTTGATTTCCTTCTTAAGAACTTATCCTACATTCTCTTGTTACTTCCCTCTTAGTTTCCCACCTTTCATAACCAAGCTCCTAAGAAAGGGTTTGCTGCTCTTTCTTCCTCACCTTCTATTTTTCTTTTAATCAGTTTCTGTCTGGGTTTGGGTTTCCTCAGAAGCAGATTCTGGGATAAGAATTCAAGTGCAAGTAGATTATTTGGATGGTGACCCCAGAAAATACTCTTGGGGAGGAAGAAAAAGGAAGACAGGGAAGAGAAGGAAGCCAATACAGTGTATATAATCAAACAGTCAGTTTTACACTGAAAACTCAAATCTGTCTCTCCAGATCATGTCATAAGTTCTAGGTCCATGTTTATAAATCTGCTAAATGCCCCTAACTTAATATCTATAGCAACTCCACTCTAACATATCCAAATATTGGTGTCATGCATTCAAGGCCTGGCTATCCTACTTGCTACATATGTAACATTGAGCAAATTATTTAACTTCCAGAATTTCTAGATTACTTTTCTATAAAAAGAGGGACAATAATAGTATATTAATATGGACACAATAGTATATGAATATTGTTTTGAGAAATAAATGAGGTTGTGAGAAGCACTAAGCACAGTGACTGGTGCATAAGAAGTAATCAGTAATCATTAGCTTCCATTATTAGTGTAATAAGGATTTTATCTACAAACTAATTTCTTATTTTGCATTCCCTATCTTTGTTAATGGCACTGTCATCTACCCACTTAAATAAGAAATTTTTTAATTATTCCAGAATATTTTCTCACTCTCAACATCAGGAGCCATATTCTGCCAATTTCACCTCCCACATATTTCTTAAATTTGTCATTTCCTCTTCATCTTTCTCCTTTTGCCTTAATGTCAGCCCCCATCACTTCTTGCTTTGATAAGAATTCCTTAAGAAAGTCTTTTTGCCCACAATGCCTAGCATAGTGTCTGACATAAAGTAATCATTTAATAAATGTTTAAATGAATGATTGTCATCAAATCATCTTTATTGTAATAAATGATACCCTACTCTTGGATCGTACCTGGCTACCTAGGAATCTTCCTCGATTCCGCTTTATTTCTCATAGCACACATTTAATTCATGGTAACCCTGACCCTCTCCTTCCAAAAGATACCCAAAGTGCAAGCATTTCTCAATACCTTCACTGGTACTGTCCTGGTTTAAGACCAGACTCATCTGTCCACCCAGACTTTCCTGATCTGTTCATGTCCTTTCATTACCACATGGATTGATTTCTTCAGATACTCAATAACTAAAGGAAGATAGTATATCAAAAAGAAATTCTATCCAGAGATACAATTAAGGTCGTAATACAATTCCCAATATAAAAAGCTTTTACTCTTGAATTCTTTTTTAACTGAAAACACTTTTGTTACTGGTTGCAAGCCAAGATTTTCTTCTTAAACAGTTAATCAATCAGACTTCTAAAATCTTACTGTGTAGATGAGAAAACAAACTATTCTGTGGTTTACAAATTGAAAATTATGGAAATGAATTCCAAGGTGTTGACTCATGCGTGCAGTCATATCACACTATCAGTACTCAATTTGTATATGTGAATATTTATGAACATTCAGAGGTTTACAAGTAACATGAATGAGAATTCTTGGTAAGGAAAGGCAAAGGTCTTCTTAGTGAAAGTTTGAAGAAGGACCAAATTCTTAAATGTGATGGATAACTTCCTTAGGAACAGAAATTATCAGTGAAAAATATTTTTATAACCACCATTCTAGTCTAGATATCAACTGATTCATTATTATGTATGCTTTCTTTCGTCTTCAATCTAGTCACACTTATGCCAACAGAGCATAGAATGAAACTGAACATTTAAGAGCCCTTAGAATAAATTACTTGTTGGCACTGAGTTTCCAGCTGCTTCTCATGGCAAATCCATTTTTGCTTCCAAGCTTTTGACCAATTCTCATCTAAATCGTACTTTTCTTCTTTTGTCCTACTTTCTTCCCTCTCTCTTGATTCTATCACTTCCCACTTCCTTACCCCACCAAGAAGATAATTTTTTATAAAGTCTTTGCTATGGTATGTTAGCCAGTTTTGTCCTGAAGCCTCTCATCTTCTGTTTCCTCAGTCAAAACTTATTTGGTGGAAGGAACGTTAGCCTGGATTCAGGTGCCCTCAAAACTTTAGCACCTACATGTAGGTTACCTAAATTATCATGGCTTTGATTTCTCAATTGGCAAATGGACATAAGTATACCTATGTTAAAACATTAGGGCAGAAATCATGTTTTCAAAAGCACCTATAGAATTCCTGGTACATAGTAGATACTTAGTAAATATTAGTGTTTTATCTAGTTTTTGCTGCATAGAGATTGTCCTGATACTTAGTAACTTAACATAACAGTGATGATTTATTATTTTCAAGAAGTTAAAAAGGCTCAGCCAGGCCATCCTTGCTTAGATAGAATCTTTCGTGCAGCAGTCATTTGAAGAAAGTGAAGGATCCAAGGAGACTCACTCGTGTATCCAGCAGGTTGGTCCTAGGCTCAGTTTCTTTCTGTGTTGGCTTTTCCACACAGCCTCTTGAGTATGCTCATGGTATGGTTGCTAGCTTTCCTAGATGGGTGATCCAAGAAACCAAAGTAAAAATGGCAATATTCTTCACGAAATAGGCTTGGAAGTCACATACACCCATTTCCACCACATTCTATTGGACACACAGATTTAACGGGGTGGGGAGGGGTGTTACATTATAGTGTGAATACCAGAGGACGTGGATCGTTGGAAGCTGGCTGCCACAGTTAGATACTGATTTCTTTTGAGAAAACCCTGACAGCCTGGATTGCAGTCATACTAACTGAACTGCTTTCCAGTATTTCTTTTTGGTTAACTAAGCCCAACCTGCCTCCCTTTACCTTTACCTTCCTTGTTTATGTTCTCTCTCTCTTTCTCTCTCTCTCTCTGTCTCTCTCTCTTTCATCTACATTTGAATTTACTCACACTAAATAATTTTGTTATTAAAATGTTGGAGAACAATGATAATGGGATAAATCCTACAGCAGCCCTCAGAAGCCTTCTGAAAGGTCTTCCTCCTCCCCCAGACCCATTGTTTTCCAAACTATCATTCTTAGTGACTCCAAGTTATCCCCCACCACTGAAAAAAAATCCACCAGGTCTTAACATGTCAACTCCATCCTCATTTAACTGAAAAATGCAGGTCTACATGTGTCATCTTCACCCCTGCATCAAAATCTTTGGTGGCTCCCTGCAAGACAAAGTCAACCTCTTTAGTCTGACATACATATCCCATAAATTTCAGGAACTTAAGGAAGTTCCATTGTAACCTCACTTCTCACCACTTTACGTCATGAATGCTACACTGTAAGCACACTAAACTACCAAATTGTGGGGTAAGAGGGGCTGGTGTTCAGACATGCATAACGTTTTCACATGAGCAGTTTTGTCTGCTCGTAATAATCATGCTATAGTCATGATAAGAACTGCCACCCTTGTTTACTCAGTGCCTGCTTGTGACAAGCATTGCCATGGGCACTTTACAAGTTATATTTCAGCTAAACCTCCTAAAAACCCGTATCAGAGTAATTACATACAACTTAAGTGTAGAATACATACTTAGAGGTTAATTTTCACTCAAGGACCCACAACTAATACAAAGAAGATTAAAGCTCAGATCTGTCTTCCTCAGAAGCCTGTTTTCTTTCTCCCATATAGTGTCATGAAGAACTATGGCTGTGGAGCCATAGGTACTAGGCTTAAATGTCAGCCCTGCCCCTTACAGGCAGAATAAACTATGTAAATTGGTTAATCTCTCCAAATCTCCATCTCCTCATTTATAAAACTTAAGATATTAGTAAGCACCTATTCCATGAAACTTTTGTGAGAATCAAAGGAAAATAGACATAAAATATTTAACTCCTAACATTATTGCATCTCATCACCTCTGCTTGGAAAACCCTTAGTGCTCTTCAAGACCTAGTTCAAATGTTGCTTCTTAAGTTGACACCTTACCAACTCTGTCAGACAGAATTGTTTTCTCCTAAATTCTCATATGACTTTAGTTATATAATTATTTGTCTTTTCCCTTTAGATAAGAGAGGTTGCAGAAGTCACGAGTTACTCTTAGTCTAGGTTCCCCACAAAGCAGACTTTGAGACAAGGATTTGAGTCAAGCAGTCTTTTTGAGAGGTGCAGGGAACATATATGGATAAGGGAGTAAGAAAGCAGGGAAGGGAAGGCAGCCTTTAAGAGATTTATTATTATATTAACTATTGTGGTAGATAACTGATAATTACTGTCTCATAGGGAAACTCTAAAAAACTGCACAAAGCTTAGCACTCAGAATTATTTCATCCACAAAGGTGGAATATGGGTATTTTTATTCCTACCTCAGTGAGTCATTGGTTACAAGCTACCCCTCTACCAATACAGGCATTTCTGGCTTGTGGTGCACATGAGCATAGTGGGTTGTGGAAGCCTACAAAGCCAACAAAGATGCTGGGGCTGCCTTTGAAAGTCAAGTTGATGTACAATAAGGGAATCTGAGAGAACAAAGGTGGAACACAGGGTGTATCTGCTCTGTGTGTCTTTTACTTCTGTCTAATGACTTATGCATTCATTTATACATTCATTTACCTGACTTTGCTCTTTGTCAATCTCCTTTCACCTCATTTTTTTTGTACAATGACTGGTATGCATCAAGCAACCAATAAATGATTAAAGAAGGAAGGGGAGGAAGAGAAGTAGAAGAACAAAAGAGGGAAAGGAAGAGAAAGGAGAGCAAGAGAAATGCATAGAAGGGAAAGGAAAGGAAGACCTGGAAGGGAAGAGGAGCAGAAGGGCTGGGAGGGGAAGGGAAAGGGAAAGAAGAATCCTATGCCATAATTTGGAATAGAGAAGTATCCCTTCTTTTTACTTCTCATGTAGCAACAAATAAAATGTGTATAGATGCTAAAGAAATAGAGAATTCCCAGGATAGCATAGATAAGCTGTCTAAATATCAATCCAGGATATTTAATGAGAATGAATTGTAAATCAGAGTTATAGTCTCTTATTTTCTCCTTGCCTGATTAAAAGCCAGGAAGTTGCTATAAAGCTAGTAAGGAGCCCTGACCTTTGTCATGTATAGTTTGAGAAAAGATTCTAAAAAAATAAGTGAGGATTTTTTTTCTTGCTGTTCTAGGTAATGAGTTTCATAATGGAAACACGATTGTGAGTTACATAATCAAGTAGGTCAGGGCTATTGATTTGCCCAGTGACAAGACTTCCTGAGTGAATTGCATTATTTCAAAAGGATGGTTCGCAAGCTAATAATGGCAAAATGTCTACCTGAATTTTTTACCTCCGTTAGGACAAGGCTCATTGCTTCTGCATATCAAAAATGTTAGGCTAAAGAAGACTTGTGTAGCAATGTGGTAATGGGGAAGCAGGTGCAACACTCCCTCTAATTAGCTTATGTGACCTTGGAGTAACCATAAAAACACCTTGGGTCCTGATTACATCATTTGTAACACTGGAAGATTGGACTAAGTCAGAAGCTGGAAATTCAGATGTTGATGATTCCTGAGTGGGTGACAGGGATGGTGATGAATTGAAGAACATGTATACCTCCTAAAGGGGTGGTCGTTAAGTCCGACCAATGGCTGCCAAGTGGAACTTTCAGCCTTGGGCTGTCAAATCTCCCTATGTTTCCTGAAAACCAAAACATGACATTTCTGTTAATTCTTCAGATTTGATGTTTTGGTACAATGTTTATGAAAAACACAGTATGGACTAAAGAATGCTTATCAACCGTGGGCAGAATATAACCCATCTCTGTACTAGATGAAGCTCAGCATCCTTCAGTTATGCAGCTTTTGAAAACGGTGTATGAATGTGGAGAACCTTTTCATGCATGATGTAGCCCGTGACTCAGCTCTGGATCTGAATGCAGTCCAGATCACATATGGTGTGCAGATCACATCCGTGGATAGGTTTCCTGTGGGTAATCAGGTCTGCATTGTACCTAAGCCACTTTGAAACTTGCTCTTGCAAAAACTCCCTCACCTGGGATGGAAACTGCAGAAGTTTGCTGTGGCTTATGCTAGACTTCCCAAGCACAAATGTAAACAGCCCAGCCTTCTCTCCTTTACATTTGTAAATGACCTTTCTCCTTGCAACTGGCCACATTCTTTCCTTTGTTATCTGTAAAAGGTATCCACCCAAAGCAAACCTGTGCATAGTTAATGAGAACCTGAAGTGTCAATAAAAGCCTGTCCAGGCGAGGGGCAGGGGACCCCTCTCTGTCTGTGGAAGAGCGGCCACATGGGCCCTCTCTCTCACAGAGAGAGTAGTCAAGCTATCCCTTTTCTCTACCAGATTCCTTTAGTCCGTGTGAATTTGTTCATCACTTGTCTGGGGATATAGGACAAGCATTCCACAACAACATGCAGTCCTGCTGGATGGGACCACGACATATGAAAGCATAGTGTTCTTCTAAGACTGAGATACCTTACCATAGTGCTACTCCTGCTCCTACAGCTGCTTTCTTCCTGAGGTCCAGCACAGCTGTAGCTATGTCCCCTGGGGCCAGAGGTGTTCACTCCCTAAACCTACCCTCCCTCCCTCATCCTGGTGTCACAGCATGGGTACTCATGCCTCTGACCCCAGCTTGGACCAAGAGGAACCCCCTTGGCCATGACTCCCCCCCTACAGGGGGAAAAAAAGACAGCAGCCCTCACCACCATTGTGAACATCTGTAGTACAATTGAAGTTAAGTCTTTATTAACCTGAAATAGAAAGTTATAACTACAAGATACTTTATGTAACCTTTGAGCTAACCACAAAGAAAAAAACTATAATAGATTCATAGAAGATAAAGAGAAATGAATCAAAGCAAATCATTACACAAAATCAAATAACAAAGGAAGACAACAAGAGAGGAAGACAGACAAAAAAAAGTTCAAAACAGAGAGAAAACAATGAACAAATGGCAATAGTAAGGTCTCACCTGTCAACAATGACCAGCAGTGGGGTGGCTAACAATAACTTAACCAAACATAAGATGCCACTAAACTCAAGTTAAATGTATCCGCACCTCTGTGTGCCTCTATTCATCTCCAAAAAGTGTTCATGGCCACTCCAATGTCATGAGGGAGAATGTGATGGCAAGGACATTGTAGTGGAAAAAGAAAACAGTCTTAACTGACTTCTGTTGAAATATCTTGCTTTTGCAGATTAAAAAAAAGAAAATGACCATGTGAACACAGTGCTAGAGCTTCCTACAGAGCCTTCCACAGACCGTGCAAGTGAAGGAGCTGAAGCCTAAGTGGCATTAGCTTTACAGGAAATCAGTGGCTGCTTGTTGTGTGATCTCATGCTGGCTACATCACTTCTCAGAATCTGTTTCTCTATCTCACAGGGTTATAAGGCAGGTGAATGGAAAGAATGTATATATAAAGCATCAGTGCCTGGCACATAGTAAATCATCAATAAATGGAAAATAAAAAGTAGTTACTAGATTTTGCAGACCAGTAGATCTTATTTTGTATATTTGATTATATAGTAGGTGCTATCTATACTCTCAGGGGCTATGAAGATTTTTTGTTGTGGTGGTTTGTTTTCATTTAAAGACAGTGAGGGCTATGGGAGGACTTTCTGGGAGTATCTTGGAGTTATTATAACAGAGAGCTTGGAATCACCAGAGATGGGCTGGGGGTGGGAGAGCAGATTTTGAGCAGAGCAGTGAAGGCAAGATAGCTTAAATCCATAAGAAAATCCTGTCTCCTAAAGGATTTCCTCTCCTTTCACCCTGCTAGTTCTAACAGGTACATGGGCTCAGAAATGAGCATGCATCATATCTTCATACATTCCTGATAGAAGGCCAGGAAAAGTGAACAAATAATATGCACAGAAACACCCACTTCTTGAGCAACTTTGGTGTAACAGGCATTGTGCTGGACCTTCTCATATTTGCCGTCTCAGTTAAGCTTTACAGCAAGCCTGTGCCAGTGAGGGTCCTAAATAAACAGATGAAGAAATGGACGTGGAAAGGAGAGCAGCTTCTTCGGCCCTCTCTTGGAATGTTTGGTGTAGACGTGGAGAAGCCCCAGGAGAAAGAGGCTGTGCTCCCCCTGTGTGGTTCTCAGTTGCACCAGGGAAGTGCCTGAACCAACTGGTCTGTCCCCTCTCCTCCTTACTGTGGTCCTGGGTCAAAGCCAGCACTGTAAAGTAGTCTCCAGAATTCTGTGTGCAAAGCCAAGGGGGCAGAGCTAAACTCAAATGAAAGGAGAGTATTTGTCTCTCACCGCCTGGATTATTTCACTTAGCATAATGTTCTCCAGTGTCATCAATGCTGCCACAAAGGGTAAAATTTTCTTCTTTTTTAGAGCCAAGAAGTATTCCATTGTGTAAATGTCCCATAGTTGTTTTTATGATTTCACTCATATGTGAAATCTAACAAACTGAACTAACAAGCAAAATAGAGACAGACTCATAGATAGAGAGCAATCTGACAGTTCGGGTGGGGGGCATGACTAGGGAGTGGAGGGATTCTGCTCCACCCGGGAGGGGGTTCTGCTCCATGGGAGCCACCCAGCAGACTCACCTCAGTAAAGACACAGATGCTGCTCACAGCTGCTTGCACAAGCAGTAGTATTCCTTCACCCATGCCCAAGTGGGAACATAATAAGGGCTGGAGTCTTGTAAATCAATCAAGGGGACTGAGCTGTAATACTGTTTATCACTATCTGTGCAGTGACAGACTGTAGTGGCTTGGAAAAACATGAATATGTACATATGTAAAAATACATACTTTGTGTGTGTGTATTTGTATATATGTATACGTGTATATTTTCTTCTGTATGCATGCATATGTATACATATGTGTGCATATATGTATGTGCATATGGGTATGCATGCATATGTGTATATGTGTGTATATACATATGTATACATATATACTTGTATACACACAAACTGCAGATAAAATTCCAATATGATTCACAAGAGAACACAGATGCATATATGAATGTATAGAAATCTGCATGTTGACAAATGAAAAAATATTTCTCTATTTCTGTTGACCAAATGAGTCTTACCTGAGTCCTAAAAGCAAATTAACCTTTAAAAACTACAGTGTCAAACCCTTTGGTCAAGGATTATTACTGAGCTCATTAAGTAAGGGCAGGGATCTTATTAAAATTTCTAGAGTGATGTTTGACATATGGTAGTTAATAAAAGTTTATTGAATGAAAGACAGATGGATGATGAATGAATGATATTAATTAATTAGAAGCAGAGTAAAGGAATGAGGCAATCCTTAGGAGCTATGTTACAGTTGTTATTTACTTCACCTCGCTCAAATCAATGCCAATAGTTATCAGAACTATTAGAATTGGAGTGGACTTTAGGAATCATCTAGCTAAATCCTCTTATTTCACACATGAGAAAGTGAAGCTCGGAGGAAGAAATGACTCACCCAAGATGACTCAACCAATCTGTGAACTGACCTGTTTTAGACCCAGGGAATCCTGGCTTTGAATTCATAGTGCTGCCATATGGTTATCAAAAGATCCTAAATTGGTTCCATGTAGACTTTCTTCTGTGTCGTGCTGTATGTGTGAGTGTGTATGTGTTTGTATACAATGTCTCTGATTCCATTTCCAGATTTCTTCTTGTTTTCCCCTTAGAATACCATTTGTATAAGGATGCTCAACTCAATATGCTTATGCATGTGATTTTCTGTCTTGTCTTCCTCCCTCTACCAGTTCCATCTCTCTTTGGATATTTTATTTTTGTGGCTATTTGAGATTTAACCTCACTTTTCATTGCAGTAAACCTGATTATTGGAATCAGTTGGGGCCTTGTCTCATGTGCTTGTTCTGTTTACAGTCTGTCTACAATGAACGTTTCTGTATTCTGCAAGTGCAGTTACTAGATTTAAGCCATATCATTGCGTGCACTTTGCTGTTCACTTTCCATCTCAGGTGCCCTCTGCAGCTAACCTTTCAACAGAGTGACTTCTGTCATCATTAAAGGCCCACAGAGCTCTGATGCAGAGTAATAACCTTGGCAGCACTGTGCCTGATGCCAAACTCCTCTCTGCAGCTGGTTATAGAATTTAGTCCTTTCAGGCACTCAGTCACTCGTAACATGGAAACCGGCCTTCAACGACCTTTCTATTTTTAATTGCAGTCTTATTTTCCTTCTCCTATTACTTCTCTCCCTCTTAGCCTCTGTAATGCCTTGTTTCAGGTCAGGCTCTGCTCAACTTTCACTTTCTTCTTTTAACCTCTCTATTCTCCTGACAGCTCATTCTTTTCCTTTGTCCAAGTTGCACTTGGCAGCATGTTCTCAGTCTATAATTGGGGTTTTGGCATGCTCGAGAAGAAGCATATATTTTATTTTTAATTATAAAGTACTACTTTATAACTTGAAAGAAAATATTTATTGAGCAGGAGCTTCTGAAGCACTAGGGATAGAGCACTGGATGATGTGGTCCCTGCCCTCAATGAAGCTAACATCCTGGAGGGGCAGGCAGATTATGAACAAATGCACATTTAATAGAAGTGAGACAGTGATAGTGCTATCAGGAAAAATAAAGGAGGGCAAGGAAGCAGACAAGAAGACAGAGGTGAAAGAACAATATTTTGGGTAGAGTCAGGAGAACCTCTCTAAGGATATGACATTGAACACAAATAGGAATGAATTGAGGAAGTAAATTCCACAAAGACATGGGAAGTCTGCACCAGGCAGACGAGCTAACAGATGAAAAGGGCTTGAGGTGGAAATAAACGTGGTCATTTCAAATGTGGTCATTTCGTGGTCATTCACTGTGGCCTGTGGAGTGGTCCCAGAGGGTAATGGTAGAAAGGCGAAGAGGTGGGCCAGGGTCAGATCTCTTACAGCCTGGGGAAAGATTTGAGGAAGCCATTGGAGAAGAGAAGGATGATGTGGTCTGAATTATGTCCTACTGAGACTGTTCTGGCTGCTGAGAATTGATTTGGTGGAGGAAGGGGAGGGAGATAGAAAAGAGTGGAGACAGGGAAGCCAATTAGGTGGCTTTTAAAGTAAGATCTAGGTAAGATTCAGGGATGGCAGTAGAGATTATCAGAAGTGGTCAAATTTAGGTTATCTTTTGCTCTAATGTGTATTCAACTAAAGAGAGGAATCAAGAATGACTTCTAGGTTTTTGGCCTAAGGAAAACGCAAATG
>VMDR010017081.1:0-20462 GCA_007922815.1 Macrotus californicus | reverse complement strand
CTCAAAATAATTATGCTAAGTGAATAAAGTCAGACATGATTCTATTTATATAAAATTGATATGAAATTCTAAGAAATTCTAACTAATGTATAGTAAAAAAAGCAGATTAGTGGTTGCCTGGGGGTATGTATGAAGGGCAGGGTCGCGGAAGGGAGGAGGAACAGTGGGATAAAAGGAAACTTTTGGAAGTGGTAGATATACTCATTATCTTGATTGTGGTGATAGTTTCATGGATGGTGCTTTGTTAAAACTTACCAAACTCCACCGTTTAAATGTGTGCAGTTTATTGCATGTCAATTATACCTCAATAAATCCATTTTTAGAAAGTCATAGCATATCAGAAGAGATTTCAAACACATCCTTTGAATAATTTCATGATAGATATAGTGTAGATGATAGATGATAGAACAAAATAATGTTATGTACATTTTTTAATGGTAAGAAATAACAATGTTTGGAAAGGAATCTTGAATTCCTAGGTAGTCACTGAAAATTAAAAAGAAGACTTGAAGGCAAGGTTGGTGACTGCTTAGAGGCACCATACGGATGAACTGTTTATTGGAGGGAGCTTTGATTTGAGGGGTAGATACTCTTAAGGGCTTCAGAAGGCTCAATCCTACTCTTTCTGAGGGAGCTGCAAATTCTCTCAGATCCTCCTCATTGACCTAGAAGGAGGGCAAAGGTAAGTTTCTCCAACTTCACATTTATCTCAGGCCATACAATGCACCCACCCCAGCCCAGACCTACCAAATACTGAGACCAAAATGCAACTAAAATCCAGATACTTCCAAATCACATTGCAACTAAGAGCTGGGACCTAAAAGAGAGAGAGAGGAGGAAATCAAGAAGACAGATACCATGTAAGAGTACATACTTTTACTAGATTTATGGGTGATTACTTCCTAAGGTATATAAATGTATAATATAAATACAAAGTATATCAATATAAGGTATATATCACTCTGTTGTAAACCTGAAACTAATATAATATTCTATGTTAACTACAATTGAATTTTTTAATTTTTTTAATTACAAAAAAAGAATATGTACTTAGGAGTGAGAGGCATTTGAGATCAGACCCTCCCTGGACTGCCATTTTCTTGATGAATAACCTGGGCAAGTTACATAACCTCTTTGGGTCTTATTTCTTCCTTTTGCTAAATGAGGTTAATAATCATTACTTTCCCTTAAAGTAGTTAGGAGAACTAAAATAAATGATTCATGTAAATCTTATAGCATAGTGCTTAACATTTGTTTAAGTGTTCATTTACATGTGCATTAGTTCAAGAGTTAAGTTAAAAAATTTTAGTAAACTCTCCACTTCTGGAATTTTCTAGGTCCAAAGCTAATCTCAGCCCTGGAGAGATAATTCTAGACAGTTCTGAAGTGAATATTTCATTGATCAGCTATGGACTCCTCTGTTCATCAGCACTCATTGTGTTGTGGATCCTGGGACAATCACCATAATAACACTAATTAATATTTGTAGAATTTCTCCCAGCACCTTCCTATTCTCCACAAATACCAAGTTGTTGTGAGAATAAATGAGATCCCTATAAAACCTGGCCCAGAGTAAATGCTCTATACATTTTATTTCACAGTAGGGAAAAGCGGGCTGAAAGACTAACTAATTTGAAACCGTACAGCTAAGCAACAGACTGCATGATTTGGTACCAAATTCTGAGCTCTTTCTACAACACAAATGCCCTTATCACCTGCTACTGAAGTTGATGGTGTACTAGGGGAACATCTGCGTGGCAGTTAATATTTGCAAAATGGCCCCAAGATGCACCATTTAAAGTTAGTTGTCCCACCCCCCAGTCTGCACTTTTTAAATGATTTGTGAGAAAACAAGAACAAAAGCTGTTGTGTGAACCCAAATCTCTTTGGCCACCAGTGCAGCTTTCTCCCTGTATCTTTTCCTAGACAAGTCTACCCATCACTTGCCTAAAATTTTTGTCATATGTCCTTAAAAAGAAAGTTCCTAGAGTCCAGAAACTGCCATTTATTTAATCTACACACATCAACTTCTCGTATACAACTACATGCACACACGGACACGCGCTGTCACATTACACAACACTAGCACACAGAGGCTATAAAGTGACTGTTGATGACTGCCTCATATCTGCAAAGATTGAACTTTTACCAATACAGCATAAGGAATAAGGTCAATAATATTGTAATGACTGTGGGACATCAGATAGGCACTAGATTTATTGGGGTGATCTCATCATAAGGTGTATAAATGTCTAGTCACTGTGTTGTATACCTGAAACTAACATAATAGGGTATGTTAACTGGAACTGGAAAATAAATTAATTTTTAAAAACGTTTGAACGATTACCTTTTCTTCATCGGGTAAAAGAATATGAAAAGCACAATAACAATGCATTGCAGACTGAGTGACTCTATGGAGTGGGCAGCAGATCATAGCAGGAGACTGTGTGTGTGGCAGCTAAGTGCTCAGGCTCTGGCTAGGGGGAAGCCCCTCTCTACCAGTTCCTTGCTCGCTGCCTTGGGAAAATTTCTCACCCTTTCTAAAATCAGGTGCCTCATCTGAAACAGGGATAATTGAACAGATCTCAGAAGGTTGTAGTGAGAAGTAAATCAGACAATTACTGTAGCAAACATCACAATTCCTGCAAGGTGATAACTGCCTAGTAAATGTGAGTTTATATAATGTAATCATCATCATCATCATCACTCAAAAACCACAGAAACAATAAGAAAGGAAACAAAGAAAGAATAAATGATGAGATTTGAAAAATCCCTGGGATCAAAAGAATAGTTGCTTTTGTAGATAGGTTTTTGATTTTTCAATGTTTTTCTCCTCTCATCAAGTATTTGTTGTGCCAGGCAACGTACTTTATTCAACAGATACTAACGAATAACACAGATATGGCCCCGATCCATTCATGAATTAGATCCCCAGAATATAGTACTATAAAGTAGGTAAACCCACTTGGAAGATAATAAAACTGAGGACTGAAGAAGTTGAAACTTAAAGGTAGACACTGGAACTGGAGATTAATTCATTCATCAATAAATATTGAAAGTCTTTGTGTGCTAGCTTTGCTAGGCACTGGCATGCAACAGTGACTCTCCACAGATAAAAATGCTTACTCACATGTAGTTTGCTTTCTAGTTGTGAACATTAGAGAATATCAAATACATAAAACATAGTACATCTGATGCTGACAAGTATTACATGGAATAATAACCCAGAAAGTGGAGGTGGGGAGTCCAAGAGCAATTTTAAGTAGGGTTGTCTGGGAAAGTCTTCCCAGGTAGGTCATACTTGAGAAAAACAAAGGATGGAGAAACTAAGGAATGACACATTTGATGATGGTCCATCTAGGGCTTTGATCTGCGCAGGGCTTTCCTAACAGCTGCCTTTACCTCCTTATTCCTCAGGCTGTAGATGAGGGGATTCAGCATTGGGGTCACCACGGTGTAGACCACAGACACCACTCGGTCCTCGCTGGAGGACTGGTCCGAGTTATCCCGCAGGTACATGAAGATGAGGGTGCCAAAGAACAGTGACACAGCGGTGAGGTGGGAGGCACAGGTGGAGAAGGTCTTGGCCCGACCCCCAGCAGAGCGGATCTGCATGATGGCCACAATGATGAACAGGTAGGACACCGAGATCACCAATATACAAGCAGGCATGACAAAAATGGCAAACACAATAATGACCACCTCCTGAGTGAAGCTTTCCCCACAAGTGAGTTTTAACAGAGGAGGGAGGTCACAGAAAATAAAGTCGATCTCATTGTTTCCACAAAAGGAGAGCGTGAAAGCTGTGACTGTTCGCACAAAGGCACTGGCAAAACCAGCACCATAAGCCCCAGCTACTAAGCCCCAGCGGGCCTTCTGCGTCATGATGGTGACGTAAAGCAGGGGTTGGCACACGGCCACATATCGGTCATAGGCCATGATTGCCAGGAGGTAGCAGTCAATGGATGCAAAGAAGGTGAAGAGGAAGAACTGAGCTGCACATCGGGCCTGCGAGATGGTTGTGCCGTGGTCCAGCAGCACAGCCAGCAACTGAGGCACAATGGCAGAGGAGTAGCACATGTCCACGAAGGAGAGGTGACCAAGGAAGAAGTACATCGGGGTGTGGAGCCGACGATCTTTGTGGATCAGGATGACCATTCCCGCATTCCCCAGCAGAGTGACAAGATAGAAACTCAAAAATACCAGGAAGAGAGGCAGCCCCCACTCGGGATGTTCAGTGAATGCAGTAAGAAGGAACTCTGTCACCAGGGTGTGGTTCCGCCCAGCCATCCATTCGGCAGTGTGCTTGGGAGGGCTAAGACAAGAGCCAGATGGGGGGAAAGTTCAAGTCATTTTCAAGTAATAAAGCTTTAAATTGGGTGTCTGACATGTAGGCATTTGACTTCAACAAACTGCAGTCTAATGTGGAAGTAGATAAATATAGAGCTCACTCTAATATAAGATAAAAAGAGATGAATGCTTCTATTATACTAAGAATGGAGAGCCAGTGATTATTTGCCTTACAAGTCAGCCCTTGTATTTGCAACTTTGTCCCCAATTAGCTGTTTGATCTTGTACTAGGCACTTAACCTCTCTGAACCTCAATTTCCTCTTCTGCCAAAAGGGAATCATAACATCTGCCCTGCTTTACGAGATAAGGTTAATGCATAGATTAAAACAGATGAGAAAATGCTTTGGAAAGCTAAAGGCACTCCACATGGATACGGTGGCTATTTAAAATTTTTAAATGAACATTTTAAGGAAGGAAAATTGATATTCTATGAACAAAAGAGCATGAGCAAATAATCCATTAGCAATCAGCAATGGGCTCTGCTTTTGGGAATATTTCTATTTTCAGTCTAGCAATATAAATGTTTAACAACAGCTATTATCTTAATTAGAGCTGGCTGGCTAATCAAGGCTTTTTTGCTTTTTTGTTTTTGTTTTCTCAAAGAACTAGCATTAACCTTGGAATCAAAAGAGCTCATTTTAGCACCTAGCAAAGCTCCATAACTATTGTCTGGTTGTTCTCACAGTCTTAATAAAAGCAGTAGTTTGATGACACACGACATTCAATTTTGAAAACAGAGAAAGCTCTGGTGTTGTCTAAGTGTTTTGAGAGGAATCTGAGTCCATGGATCTCAGGGTACTAAATAGAGTTCTAGAATGGGCTTTAAAGGACAGCTTTGATCACGTTTGATTACCTGATACAACGGCAACTGGGTCAATACTGAGCTAACTCATTAGGGTAACAAAGAAAATAAATTCTGAAAGCCATGAGCTGGGCATGAACCGTCCTCACCTGAATTCTCCTGGCTAGTGCCTTCCTCCTTTGTTTAGCGTTTCCTCTGCTGGCAATCTGCTGATCCAGAGGATTCCTGGGTTCTATCTAATTCACTCACAGTAGATATGTGAGCCTGGGCAAGTCACTTCTTCTCTCTGGACTTCAATTGCTTTATCTAGTTGAGATGGAGTCACTCCCAGAACATCTATGTCCTATTTTCTCTTCGTGGAGTTTCTCTCTTTCCTTTCACCCTTAACAAAACAATACATCCCTGGCACTAGGGTTCCCTGGGATTTTCTTCAGACCCAGCCCAGGACAGTAGGGCTAGAGGACAAGCTTCTTTCACTGAGCTTCTGATCCAGCACTAGACCTTGCTCGTGGTGCTTTTGTAATAACTGCATCAACATCATGCACTAATTGGTTCCTGAGGCGAGTCTCCAAGGACAGGCAATTTATCTTCATGTGACTTCCTAACAAGACATCCAATATCGCTGAAGATTTCTCTTTCATTTCAAACTCCCAAAGTTCCATCCCATGTCCTGCCCTTGCTCAGCAGGATCTGAAGGGGCTGGTTTCTGTCCTTGCCGCAGCCCTGCCTTATAACAATAAAATAAAATAATTTCTTTGAACGTTTCCTGTATCTCGCTTGGGAATTTTGTCAAGGATTTTGCACAATGGCACCTCTCCTGCAGTGGTCTGATTTCAAAAGGAGGCTGCTTTTTGTTTTGTTTTGTTTTTTTAGCATAAACATTTGCTCCTCCTTACCGAGACACACCGTGACTCTGCAAGTTCACCATCTGGCAGAAACATAATGGGGCAAGTGCAGCAGTTGTGAGATGAAATGATGGGAAGACAGGTGTGTGCAGGTCATGAACAGACTTCTACTAGGCAAACTGAGCAAACTGTTAATGGAGACCAACCTCTCCTCCAGAGTACTGGCTCTCAAACTTCAGTGTACATAAATACCACCTACAGAATGTACTGAAAATGTGAATACTATCATCCCACCCCCATAAATTCTGATGCAGTGTGTCTGCCACGGAACAAGGCCTTGGATTAACAGTCATCCCAGGTGGTTCTGACACAGCTGATCCCCAAAAATTATATCTAAAGACAATGCCTTGGGAAGCATTCTCAGGAACTCTAACCCTGCTTGACCTGTGGACTGTCATAAACTAAAATATTAAAGGTGTGTTCTTGAAGACCGTGATTTCTTCAAAGTCCCATCAGCACCTTCCTTCCTCACAGGAGACCTAAGATAGCCAGGGTGGGTTTGATGGTTCTCTATTACAAATATAAAAAACTAAATATAGGCAAGGCTATGCAGCTACTTGCTGCTAAAACAATGACTTGAACTGGGTCAGTGCTCTGTTGACTGAGCCTGTTCAGAGGATGACACAAGACAAGAGGACTTAAAGACAGTGGTTCTCAACTTTGGTGCAGATCAGAATGATCTGGGCTGGGGAACTTTGAAAATTCCAAGGTTCAGTGTGTACCCCTTCAAATAAATCACAACATTTGAGTGAAGAAACCAGATATAAGTATTTTTTAATTGCCAGGTAACTGCAGTGTGCAGCAAAGTTTGAGGACCATGGCCAACGGGCTTCTATCCTGCAAAGTCTTGTTTCTCCCAAGTGTCCTAGGTAAAGAATAGATTTTTTGTTCTCATAAGTTTGGAAATCATCGCATACTATATCCCCACACAGAAAATCATGTTGCATGTCATCATTTTAAAGGATCTATAAAGTCCTATATTTAAGAAACCCTGTCAACTTTCTTTAACCCACCACTTACCAAAAATATTTGAGCACAGTAGCTCTTTTTCATTGAAAGCAGGCTAGCATGCTGCAGAACTAGAGCTCCTGAATAAGGATGCTGCTTAGGCAGTACAGCTGCAAAAAAGCTCAGCAATTGACCAAATGCCAAACAGCAAAGAAGTAATCATTCCAAGCAAAGGCATCTCCTGATGACTCATCTCAGGATCTGGTTCTTTTTAGTCTCTGTCAGACTGGCTGCCGCAAGAGCAATCACTCCTACTGGGAAAGGAGCTGGGAGGGGAGCAGGTGAAGAGCATCGTCCTTCCAGATTGATCCCCCCCCCACCCCGGGAAGCTATGGAAGAGGAATCCATCTGTCCTTTTAAGAGACTTTTCCTTCAGTTGTTAAGTGGGTCCATGTCTGAGCCTCTGTAGTTCTGCTTCATAAGCAATCTTAACCCTACCTCACCCCACCCCCAAGTGAAATAAGCTGCTGAGGCCATCAGAACTCTACCTTCAGGAAGCTACAGTAGAGTTTAAAACATTTTCAAATAATTATTAAGACTGTCATCATGAGGCCAGACCCAGAAAAGAAGCAGAATGACCCTTATAATGTATAGATCAAGATTTCACATATTGTGAGTGTTGAGACTAATAAAACTAAAGTAAAAGAAATGTAAAGATTTGGTCCGAACTGTAGATCTGATCAACTTTGGTTTCCTGATTTAGAGATTTGGGGCATGGTGGGAACTGAGCCAAAATGTGAAATGGAAATCCAATAAGGTAATAATAGCAAAAACTACCTAAGCTGCTTACTATGTGCCATTTCCCTTTCTATGATAGATAGGTAGGTAGGTAGATAGATAGATAGATAGATGATAGATGTATTGCTTATTTAATCCATGCAACAATCCTATGAATTAGGTACTATTATTATCATCATTTTAAGTAGACAAGAAAATTTAGCCACAGAGAGTTGAAGTGGATCACCAATAGTCCCACAGTAAGGGGCAGAGCTAGGGTTTGAACCCAAGCTGACTGAATTCAAAATGCACACTCTTAACTCCTATACTACATTGCAAACCCTCAAAAAGATGTCTCTGAACTTCATGTTTAGAAATAGTTGAGAAGTTTTTTCCTCTACATTTGTATTTTCTGTCTAGCCTTATAGCAAGAAGAGGATTAGGGTTAGAGATGGGACCTAAGTTGAAGAGAGAGGAGATTGTGATAGAAAATTCTTGGGGTACTTGACCAGGCCCTTGCTCCTTCTAGAAGTATTATAGCCACAGTGAAAGGATAGATTCAGCAACCCCTGTGTCCCCATATGGTCTTACCTTTCTCAGCACGTGTGATTGGATGAGGAGAAAGGTCAATGGGTTGATTGCCAGTATTAACACTCTCTTCTTCCAACTAACTTAGGACTTCTGGCCAAGATGGAAGCATAGGTAGATACACTTTATCTCCTCACACAACCAAAAAGACAACAACATATTTAAAAACAAAAAATAACCAGAACTACCAGAAAATCAAACTGTATGGAAGTCTGACAACCAAGGAGTCAAAGAAGAAACATTCATTCAGACTGGTAGGAAGAGCAAAAAAGGGCAGCCAGGGTGGAGAGGACTCTCAGCAAAGCTGCAGCTGGTAGACCAGTTGGTCCCATATTTGCATGCCAATAAACTGGGAGGAACAATTGGGGAGCGAGACAGACCGTGCAACCCAGGATTCCAGTGTTGGAAACTAAAGCCTCAAAACCTCTGGCTGTAAAAACCTGTGGGGGTTGCAGCAGTGGGAGAAACCCCAAGCCTCACAAGAGAGTCCATTGGAGAGACTCACAGGGTCCTAGAATGTACACAAACCAACCCACCCAGGAATCAGCACCAGAAGGGCCCAATTTGCTTGTGGGTAGCGGGGGAAGTGACTGAAAGCTGGCTGAGAACTGAACAAACGGCATTGTTCCCTCTCTGACCCCTCCTGCCCATACAGTGCCACAGTGCAGCAAAGTGAGTTGCCCCACCCTGGCAAATACCTAAGGCTCTGCCCCTTACAGTGTAACAGGGCCGCTGAGACAAAGAAATATGGCCCAAATGAAAGAACAGATCAAAACTCCAAAAATAGAACTAAGCAATGAAGAGATAGCCAACCTATCAGAGTTAAAAGTTTGGTTGCAGAGTTCAAAACACTGGTAATCAGGATTCTCACAGAAATGGTTGAGTATGGTCACAACATAGAGGAAAAAGTGAAGGCTATACAAAGTGAAATAAAGAAAAAGATACAGAGAACCAAACGTGAAGGGAAGGACACCAGGATTCACATCAATGATTTGGAGCAAAAGGAAGAAGTAAACATATGACCAGAACAGAATGAGAAACAAGAATTCAAAAAACGAGGAGAGGCTTAGGAACCTCCAGGACAACTTTAAATGTTCCAACATCTGAATCATATGGGTGCCAGAAGGAGACAAGAAAATGAAAACTTATTTGAACAAATAATGAAGGACAACTCCCCCAATCTGGCAAAGGAAATTTAGGAAGTTCAGAGAGTACCAAAGAAGTTGGACCCAAGGAAGCACACACCAAGGCACATCATAATTACATTAGCCAAGATTAGAGACAAAGAGAGTATCTTAAAAGCAGCAAGAGAAAAGGAGACAGTTACCTACAAAGGAGTGCCCATCAGACTGTCAGCTGATTTCTCAAAAGAAACCTTGCAGGCAAGAAGGGGCTGGAAAGAAGTGTTCAAAGGCGTGAAAGGCAAGGACCTACATCCAAAATTACTCTATCTAGCAAAGCTATCATTTAGAATGGAAGGGCAGATAAAGTACTTTCCAGATAAGGTCAAGTTCAAGGAGTTCATCATCACCAAGCCCTTATTATATGAAATGTTAAAGGGACTTAACTAAGAAAAAGAAGATGATCAAAAATATGAACAGTAAAATGACAACAAACTCACAACTATTAACAACTGAACCTAAAACAGAAACAAAAACAAGCTAAGCAAACAACTAGAACAGGAATAGAATTACATAAATGAAGATCAAATAGAGGGCTATCAGTGGGGAGGGGGAGGGAGGAGAATGGGAGAAAAGGTACAGGGAATAAGTAGCATAAATGGTAGCTACAAAATAGACAGGGGGAGTTTAAGAATAGTATAGGAAATGGAGAAGCCAAAGAACTTATATGTATGACCCGTGGGCATGCACTAAGGTAAGGAATGCTGGTGGGAGGTGGGGTAAAGGACAGAGGGGAATAAAGGGGAGAAAAAATGGGACAACTGTAATAACACAATCAGGAAAATATACTTTAGAAAAAAAAACACTCTCCTCTTTCAAAATGCTGTTTTCTTGAACTACTTTAAGTGGATATCTATTCCTTGTAACCAAAGAGTCATGACTTATAGTCTGGAGGAGTCACTAGGAAGGACTACAGATTTTGGTGTAAGAAAGATATAGCCTCAGCTGTCACCCTGGGGTCCATTCCTGCTATATTTTCCAATCCATACTTGGGTGGATCGCGTGCCAATTCAAGGCTAAACCTCATACATTTTCTTTGGAAGGACTTTTTCTGCTATAACAGTTCATCATCGGTGAACTGTCCTTGTTTTACATATTCTGGAGATCCAAAATTTTTCCAGACTCCTATAAGAAGCTAGAACTAAAGGGGATATTAGAAGGCAAGTGACTCAGGCTTTCCAATGCACAGGTGAACAGGCTGAGTTTCCCAAATACTGATAGAAAGACAGTTATTGGTTGGATTATTTCACTTGATTCCATGATTTTTTAAAGCCAAAAATGATTAACTGGCACTTTACTCAGAAGTCTCTTATTTCTCTAAAATACAAGAGAATCCCCAAATAAAACATGAACAGGTAATCAAGTGAATTCATCTTGATTCAGTTATAATCCTTTAAAATGTATATCTCCCCTTCCTATTTCCCATATTTTCCCAAAGATATTCAGACCTGAGACAAGTTTATTCCATTGCTTCTTTTATAAATTTTCTCAGAGTTTCTGGATTTGAACTTCTCAAAATGATGGAACCAGAAGGAACTTAGAAATCCAGTCCAACTTTTTACAAGTGTAGAGAATGAGATCCTAAAAGGGGAATGACCTACAGCCCCTGGGTTTCTTAATGAGGACTTCTTAGTTGCATGTGACCAAAGCTTAGCACACAGATGAATTCAGATTCTCAGAACCATGGGGAGGGCAGGAGAGGGTGCAGCTATACCTCGGGGACACCTGGGACCATGACATCAGGAATTTTTCCCCTGTCCTTAACTGTCTCAGATTATCAACTCTATTTTCTTTCTAAATCTACATTTTTCACAATGTAGAAAATATGGCCACAGGCCATGTCCACACTTCACATGTTCCAACTTTTTCACCACCAAAGAGATAAAAATAATAATAACTATTTCTGGTACCAAGTTAAAAAAAAAATCCCAAAGAAGGCCAAAGATGTCATATGGCCAAAGGATAGGGCTCCAGGATTGGCCTAATATTGGTCAGGCACCTACCTACCTCAGGGCCAATCAGTGAAGACCAGAAGGATGGAATCAACAAGGAGATAGAAGTACCCATGTGAACCACGTGGTAAGAGTAAAGAAAAGAGCATTTCCCAGATGAGAGGGGATGCTGTTCTGGGAACACAAAAGAACAGATTTCCACCACACTAAGGTAAGGAAAATCAGAAAAATTCCTGTTGCACCTGTTCATCAGGAAATCCCACAGAGGTGGTGCCCAAGCAGTAACTTGGAGAAACAACAGGTGACAGAGCTGGGGTTTCAACAGTTCATGTTTACATCCTTCCTGCAAATCTAGTGGCCATCAACATGGCATTGGAAAGACAATTGCTGTTTGTAACTTCTTTAAGCTTTATGCCTGAGCTGTTAGAGCCAATGTCAAGTGTGGAAAGTTTGTCTGGTCACTGCATCTTCCCCATCCCCATACTTCTCAGTTACTCAGTTCTCAGGTGCTCACTCCCCTGCCTGACTCATGCTTGGAGAGGACTCTGAAACAGTCCCCTTCTGAAGGAAGTGGCTGGCAATACATAATGTGGGATCTCTTCTCAAATAATTTATGCTTTAATGGAGTTAAAGCCTGAGTACATAGAATGTCAGACCAAAAGGGACCCTTAGAATTCTCTTATTCCATCTTCTCCCCAATTTTGTAAATGGAGAAATTGAGAGACAGGATGGGGAATTCCCTTGTGAAGGACCCATAGCTGGTAAGCGGTGATCACCACCCAGCATGCTTTTTGTCATATCCTACAGTCACCAGGAAAGAAAGGAAAGCAGGCAAATTTCAAGTAAAAGCATTGAAAACAAAGAAAGGGAATTTAAAGTGGAACCAGGCCCCTTCTTGGCACCCTTTACCATCCCTTTACTGAGCTGGATATCCAAGGTTCTCTCCAGAAGATCTTTTCTTCTTCTTTCAGGTACTATAGCCACACCCAGTGATTTAAAAGCAGCTATATATTTTCTCTCTAAACAGGACTTTTAGAATTAAAATAACTCAACAAAAATTATCACAGTTTGCTTTATTTGAATAACTTCAATACAAGGTATAGCAAGATATAAGGAAATACTAACACCTGTTTACAACCAGGTAACCTCTCTATTAAAGTTACCTAATTTAACCCTGTCTTTTCATCATACATAAGTCGAAAGCACATTTTAAAGTCTTCCTGAACTCCCTCTACAGAGTAAAAAGTAAATGGAGCCCTATGTACAATATTGGGGCTTCGTGGCCACTAATTCCTACAGCCTTTTGGTTAGCCCTTTCTTCTCAAATGGAAGTCTTTAACTATCTGCTTAAAATTGAATTAGAAGAAGGCATTACATTGTCTCCTTAGACCTGGAAACCCATTCTCCTAGTAGCTCCCTTCAATTCATTGTGCTTTCCCTGACTTTTGGAAGATTCCAAGAGAGCAAATAACTCTTTAGTATAATATCCTGTTCACACAGACCCAACATTGCCACTCCCTTTTCTCCCTCCCATGAGGGTTCATATCATTCACATAACTAGTATCTTGTTTTTTTGGTAACACAGGGACAGGGAGAAAAGGAGTCTAATTTCCAGGAATAAGAGTTGAAGAAAGAACAGAAAATGATGAGTAGGTGGGACGTGTTCCTTTCCAGTGCCTTAGTTTTGATTGAGACACCTACAGTTAGAGAAATAAAGATCAAGAACCATCAGACTCTAGGAACTTTAGTCACAGGCTGAGAGCCCTTGCAGAGCACAGGGGCCCTATACAGGCCAGGATTCCCTCCTGCCCATCTCTGCATGGAACACAGCAATGCTCTGCCTCCCCAAGGTCAAAGGCTTTAAGAATACAAAGTGTTGACATCTATGGTACAGACACCACAGGTACGATTATGGGCAGTGGGAATGATATAAATTACCAAGTGGATTCTCAGGCAAACAAGGTGACAAGTGAAAAATGGAACAGATGGGGAAAAAGAAAAAACAGACATATTTCCATGCCAATAGTAATTAACAGACATGTCATTGTGGGCTTTTTATAGCAATTCATGTGAGGCATCCCTGTGAACTAGTACAAGAGTATGAAGAATACTCTGAGTAGTATCAGCTTTATTAACTGGACCATCAAACTAGTACCTCAATTTAATCATTAAAAATGAATGTAATCTAAATATTGAATTCTAACTGATGATATCATTCTGCAGTATATAGCAAGGAAGAGTACTAATACCAAGTCTGCAGCTCATTCTGAAAGGCATCAAAAAGTAAAGTGTATTGATGGATGCATTGTTGGATGGATAAATGAATAGACTGATTATATATGTGATAAGATAGATATACAAAATATTAGCAGTTACAGGATCACAGTAAGGGACATAGGAGGTTCACTGTACATTACTTTCAATATTTCTATATGATGAAAATCTTTCACAAAAAGTTTTGCAGAAAATGTAATCATGCTTTGTGGTCACAGGCCTGTGAAGTATGCTGCGTGTGGATTACACAGCTTTTAATTTCAGATCCTTTTGTCATTTTTCCTGGGAGTTGGAGAGCTCACTCCAATCTCTCTTCTCAGGCTGCCTCTTCCATTTCTTCCTTTTTTGCCCAAAACTAAAGTTTCTGTGTTTTTTTTTAATACCTTGTACCACGACATGTTCATTTCAACATTGAGTGTGCTGAAAATAATGTGTCCAGAATGCTGGTGCTTGCAAAGGAGGTGATTCTCAGGGTTGCCCAAGGTTGGCGAGAGTTAGGACAACTTGGCCCTGTTCAGAATTTTCCTCAGGGCCTCCTTCACTTCCTTGTTCCTCAGGCTGTAAATGAGAGGGTTGAACATGGGGATGACTGTTGTGTAGAACACAGACACCACCCGATCCTCCTCCGATGACTGGCTGGAGTTATCCCGTAGGTACATGAAGATGAGGGTGCCGAAGAACAGTGACACCGCGGTGAGGTGGGAGGCACAGGTGGAGAAGGTCTTGGCCCTGCCTCCAGCTGAGGGGATCCTCATAATGGCCACGATGATAAACAGGTAGGACACCAAAATCACCACCATGCAGGCAGGGATAACAAAAATGGCAAACACAATAATGACCACTTCCTGGGTGTAGCTGTCCCCACAGGTCAGCTTTAAAAGGGGAGGGAGGTCACAGAAAATAAAGTCGATCTCATTGTTTCCACAGAAGGAGAGCGTGAAAGCTGAGACTGTTCGCACCAAGGCACTGAAGAGACCAGCGATGTAAGTTCCAGCCACAAAACCCAAACGGGCCTTCTGCGTCATGATGGTGACATAAAGCAGGGGTTGGCACACAGCCACGTAGCGGTCATAAGCCATGAGGGCCAGGAGGTAGCAGTCAATGGAGCCAAAGAAGGTGAAGAGGAAGAACTGAGCAGCACAGCGTGTGTAGGATAAAGCTGCCCCGAGTTCCAGCAACACAGCCAACATCTGAGGCACGGTGACAGATGAATAGCAGATGTCCATGAAGGAGAGGTGACTCAAAAGGAAGTACAGTGGGGTGTGGAGCCGGCGATCTGCATAGATCAGTATAATCATGCCCAAGTTCCCCAACAAGGTGATGAGATAAATAAATAGAAACAGGAGGAAGAGAGGGAATGCCTGTTCCGGACAGTCAGTGAATGCTACAAGCAGGAACTCAGTCACTAAGGTGAGGTTCTTCTCTGCCATGAAGCCAGAGGTACTTGAGAGGGCTAGGATGAGACACAAGTTAGGAAGTTACAAACAGGACTTAACTGCATTTCTAATTTACATTTTATTGAACATATACTAATGAAAAAATATGCCAGATGCTGTGTGGGTCTTCAGAGATGACTGGTCTTAGCTCCTACCCTCAAAGGAATTTTATGACATGCAGTTGTCTTATATGTCAAGAAAACTAATACAGCTAGATATTTTCAGAATAAGAGGATATATTCTCCTACCTTTATCACTAACTAAATGTGTGAGACCCTCTGATTCAGATAACCACTTTTTAAATTAAATTTATTGGGGTGATATTGGTTAATATGATTATACAGATTTCAAGTGTACATTTCCACGATACATGATCTGTATATTGCATGACGCGCCCACCACCAAAGTCAAATAATCTTCCATCATCATATATGAATATTTGACCACCTTGACTATTCACCACCCTCTACTTCCCTTCCCTCTAGTAACCACCATACTGTTGTCTGTGTCTATGAGTTTTCATTTTTCATATTCATTCATTTGTTTTCAGTTTTATATCCCATGTATGAGTGAAATCATATGGTTCTTAATTTTGTCTGTCTGACTTATTTCTCTTAGCATGAGATTCTGAAGGTCCATCCATGTTGTCACAAATAGCAGTATTTCATCTCTGAACCAAAATTTTCCTATTACTTCATTACAGGGTGATGCACGGGATCCTGTTTACCACAAGAATATCCGTCTCAGGATTCTGTCCCCTTTCCTCCATGACCACAGCTCCTCCCTTCTAACCCTCTTCATCTCTTGCCTAGATCAAAACGACAGCTGTATAACTAACAGCTCTCTCTGCCTTTGGACTTGGTTCTTGCAATTCTTGTTCCCCATTGCAACTAGAGTGATATTTCCAAGACTTTAATTTGATTGTGTCTCACTCGCCTGTTAAAAATTGCACCATGGCACCCCATCAAGGATAGGATATTATTGAGACTCCTGGGGTGTGAAGGAATGTCCTCCTTGAGCTTCTCCCTACTTACTTCCTCATGTCTTCTTACTTCTCAGTCCTCACATTCACAGCTACACCCCACCCTCTCCAGCCATACTAAATTATTTGTGGCTTCTCTAACTCTCCCATGTTCTCTCACATCTCTGCTTTCTACAGGCCACCCCTTCTGCTAAAACGCCTTCTCTTGCCCATCCCGAGGGTCCTGCCCAGCTCCTGCATGACCTTCAAACCTCAGCCCACAAGAAGTCTCTCTTGAGTTTGTCTCCCCTAGCCAGAGTATGTGCCCCTGGAGCTCAGCATATAGTAAAGGCTCAATATGTTTTTGTGGAATAAAGTTTTGAAATGAGATATGAAGCACCTTGCAAAGGGAAAAGCACTGTACAAATGTTCAAGTGATTATTTTTACTTTTATGAGACTATTTAAAAATCAACATTTATGAAGGTCATAGCCATCCTTGGTTTGACCATTCCATTCTCAAGCTACCAATGCTCTTATTTAATAGAAAGCTGTTTACCAAAAATAAATTTTATAAGAACTGATATTGTCCTTAATAACACAAACACATAGGAAGAAACTATTTTAAGTGGTTTACATATTAACTCATTCAATCCCCACAACCACTTTATAAGGTAGGAACTTTTATTATCCTCATCTTACAGATGAGGAAACTGAGAGTTTAAGTAACAGGCCCAACATTGTCCTACTAAGTAGTGGAACTGTCATTAGGAACAAAAATACCCACAGAAGCACTATTTATCTTGTAACAGAGTTTCATATGCATCACATATCTACTCCAACAGTCCAGCAGGACTCAGGAAATGTCTACCTTTAAGTAAACAAGCATGAATACCAGCACTGCAGTCTATTCATATCTGGAGGCTGATGGAGACTTCTGTGCTAAAGGACAGAAGTCCTTTGGCAGAGCTGCAGTGGATGAGGATAAAGAAGATATTTGATCATCTTTAAAGCATTGGACTTTGGCAGCTACTCTAGTGTTGGACTGACATTGAGGAAAAGGATAAATAAAAGAAATTGGATTTGGTTGTTTGAATTGAGTGTGAGTCAGGAGAACTGGATCAGTTTTCTCACCTGAATTCGACTTCACCTTCACCTGGAAAGTCCTCTTCACTCTTTGTCCACTAACTTTTCTTTGTCTCTAGTGGTCCTTTCTCTGTTGCTGCTTGGAGAAGCATCCTAAGTGTATGGGGGGAGACCACTGCCCTGGGCAGCAGGAGTTCTGGGTGATTCTTGCCCTCCCATACTTCCTCAGTTAGGATGATAAGCAAGTTACTTAATCTCATGGGGCCTCAGTGTCCTCCTACACTCTCCTCAGTGAATCAACATGGGGACAATAGTGTCATAGCTGCCTGAATGTCAATCTTTCTCAATACAAGTCTGTCAAGCACTATTTTCTCTCTCTTCCCTTAGTCTTTCTGTTTCCATGACCTGGCAGATCTGGCTAAAATGCATCCCTCACTCTGGGTTTTGTTCAGGTGCAGCCTGGGATAAAGGAGGTTGGAGAACAGCCTTCCTATGAGCACCTGGCCCCAACACAATTCCCTTGTGGAGAAGACACTAATAGTTGTTACAAAAGCTCTGAAGTCCCCAGTCAATGGCTAACATGGTCTCTGAGGAAAGACCATTATTACTCATGTAAATTCTCACCTGATCTGAGTTACAACTCCCAAAGCCCTGAGACACGCCCACTGGGTGGGGTCTAAAAGCCCTGAATCCCAATTCTGCACAGTCCCTTGAGGTGTGAGATACCTCTGCTTTAACTTCTCCAACCAGAACAATGTCAGAAATTGTGCCCATTACCACCCTCACCACTGTGGCCATATCCTAGTCGAGAAGTGCTTTGCAAACACAAGGTTTTGATCCACATTATCCAGTAGGACACACTGGGGACTCTACCGAGACCTCAACGAGACAATAGTGTCTTCTAAGTTTGCCCTCCCTGGGGGTCATATGTTTTATTAAGTCTCTTCCTTTTTTCTCCTTAAAAGCAAATTAAAGTACATGGAAAACAACAGCCTGGGATATCGCCCAGAGGAGAAATTGGCAATTTCTTTTTGGCCTAGCCTTTGCCAGCTCTCTGCATTTTTGACACTGTAATATTTTTTAGCCCCAAATTCATTGGTATTTTGTTAAGTCATTAAATTTCAACACGTCCCAATTTAGAAAAAGGAAATAAGAGACAGAGAAGAATGGAATGATTGTTCTCTTTGACAATTATGAGAAATAGGAGAAAGTAAGACTACATAGTTCATTGATTCATCACTGTACTAAGAGCTCTAAACAAAGAGTAAGAGATACAAAATAAAACACCCCCCCAAAAAAAAACCCCAATGCCTGTCTGCAAAGAATATGCAATCTAATAAGTAGGATAATTAATTATACATCCTACCATATGACAAGCACTAAACTCTGAAGTAAGTTGTAGGTAAAGTGCCATGGGGATTCAAAATAAGGCAAGATTACTTATAGTTGGGATAGATCAGGGATGGCTTCCCAGAGGAGGTGACAGAATGATGGGCAAAACTCTGCAGGAAAGGAGACCAGTGTGAACAAATTCACAGGGGCAGGAGAGCCCAGGGACTATTCCTGGGACAACGAGTGAGACTTTTGCGACAGCACAGGTTGTCTCTAGGCAAGTCAGGACTAGGGTGAGGTGAGTGAAGCACTCTCCTTGGGTACAAAAGTTAAGGTGGCATCAAAAACATTAGCAAACACAGTAAGTAATAATATAATATTATTTAAAAGTGAAAATCAATGCAAAAAATGTTGATGAACAAGACATCAATATTTTAAACAAATACAGCATGAGTATAACTGATTTTTCTTTAGACTCAGTCTCTAATATGTCTTAGCATAGCATTGGCACTAGGATACTTGTATATGCTTGAAAAGGGAAGGCAAGACTAACGGGCTTCTAGGAGACATGCTTAAAATATACCTTTTAGTCAGCTAGGGATAATCTATTTCTTTCCTCTCTTCACACCATTTAAGAAAAGAGAATGTAGGAAGGTCAACTTAGTGAGATCTAATACTTGCAGAGTATCTTTCATCATTGCAAAGCACTCTCAACATCTACCTTCACAAGAACCCTGAGGACTGAAGGAGATAATGGGACTCCTCGTTTGTCCTGATGAAACAGGGCAAAAGGGGCACAAGGTCATACAGTTACTTGGTAAATGGACTAGAAAATTTGTCTGTCCTACACACTTTGGTTGTTAATAGACTCTGCCTAAGCCACAGCCCTCACTGCCCAAAAGGACATTCTTTTATGATCATGCACACACACACATGCACACCCAAACTCATTGGGTGAAGAAGTGAGTCCTCTGGGCTAAGAAATTACCTTGAATCACAGTGATTACACAATAGGTTTATTTTAGCCATGAAAAATCTACTGTGGCAAATACACTATGCAATATACAGACAATGTATTATAGAATTGTACACTTGAAACTTATATAATCACATTATCCAATGTCACCCCAAGAAATATAATAAAACTAAAAATAATATTATTTATCACAGAAAAAATCTAGTGTGGGTTAGGTAGTTCTCTTTCATCTTGCAACTATGCCATTTAGAACAAGTGACCTTCAAGATTGTGAGTGCAAGGAAAGAGTAGGTGAAGGTCATACAAAATTTCACTAAGAACCAAGCCTGGAAAGGGTCTGCCTCACTTTGACCCACATCTCAGTGACCAGAATTCAGTCACATGGCCTCAACAACACTGCAGGGGATCTAGAAAATGTATAGAAGGAAGTGGATATTTGAGCAAACAAATGTTTGGGCTAAGTCTCTGCCACAGCCCTCACCCTTGGTTCATTATAACATCTAGAACCTGTCCCAAAATTTCCAAGGACCCTGAAGGGCTCACTATTGCATTCACATGGCTCTCCACATCCTGCTTCCACTAGAACATTGTGTCCACTGTGCCCATTTCCCATGACTACTCACCCCACCCAGTACCATCTCGTGCCAATCAGAAAGCATGGCCTTTTTTCTTTTTCTTCATTCTTTAAAGCAAATGAACACAGGGTTTGTTTGGGTTACAGGTTTACAATAAATATATTATAGAAAACTTAAGAGGTGCACAGAGAAGGAAAATCAGAACTAATAATTGATGTCATTGTGCTACAAATTGCCCATCACAAGGAATATGTGATTGGCTGCCTCTCACCACCTCAAGCCTGCCTGCTCCATGCATCCCCATCTCTTTATCTATGGAG
>VMDR010017080.1:0-20472 GCA_007922815.1 Macrotus californicus | reverse complement strand
CTTCTTCCTCTAACTTCCCTTAGGACTCACATGTGCACTGTGTCTGTGGGCCTGTTGCTTCTTGGCTTCCAGTTTTGGAGGTAGTTGGAGGGCATGGGCAGGAGGAAAGAGGGCTATCTATTACCCTAGTCCTTCCCTGCCACGTTGCTGCAAATTGCCTGGATGCCTCTACCAATAACCATGATTCCTCTCAGGAGATCCATTCAGGCCTAGTTCTGGGGCAATACAGTATCCTCTCCTGGTTTCTTTAAACCTGCTTACACCTTTGTAAATAGTCTCTTCATGAAGTTCTCAAATTACCCAGGTTGTGAATACCATCTCTTTCCAGTGGAACCCTGATTTTAGGCTGTTTTAAGCATCCGTGGCTTCTACCTAATGCCAGTAGAATTCCCTCCAATCGTGACAGCCCAGAATGTTCCCAGTTGTTGCCAGGTGTACCCTAGGGGGCAAAATCACTTCCATTTGAGAACCACTCTAAGTTATAGTCCTTACCAAATAGTATTGTAGTTGCTAAATTTTCTTAGTTGTTTTTTCCAATAGAATATATGTTCCTTTGAGGGGAAAAACGTTATTTTTTCATCTCCAGCAGCTAGCCATTGTCTGACATACAGGTAATCAGTAAATATTTGTTGAATGGATTGTACATAATTCAGTAAATGGTACCCAGATATTTTGTGACATATAAGTCCCATTGCATACTGGGACTTGGTTAATTATGTAATAAAAAGAAAATATATTTGATGTTTAGTATTAGTGGTATGCACAAGCAAACCACTATTCCCAGTGGTTTTCTTTATATTTGATATCTTGTTTGGTTTGTCTACTCTTCATTTACTTTGTTAGACCTAGCTTTTGTTTAGATATTACATGTTTTGAAGTTCAAATCCAGAGTTAATTGAGAGAAGTAGGAATTGTGCTGTCTAGATACAGAATGCACAGTGGTATACCCTAAAGCCAGGCGTGTCCAACCTTTTGGAGTCTGGGCCACACTGGAAGAAGAGTTGTCTTGGACCATACGTTAAATACACAACCACTAAACAAAACTGATGAGCAAGAAAAAGGTTTTAAGTAAATTTACAATTTTGTGTCAGGCCGTGGGTTGAACACCCCTGCATAAGTCTTGTGGGTGAAGGGGAGAGTGGTTTTGTTGATTGTAACTCTACTGTTCAGTGAAAGTCTTGGTAAAAATAGCCCTTTTTTGTCGAATTTTATAGAGCAGCTTTTGTTTCCCCCTTGGGACTCTTTTTATCCCTTTGTTTATTTCTTTGCATGTGAGTAGTGTTAATGCTTTTTCTATGATCTTAGGCACTAGTTTTTTTCCGAAAGGCTGAGACTTAGAGGGAGGATTTGGATAATTAAGATGAGAAATATTTAAAGTTTTAACTAAACTTATTGGTTAATAGCATTGTATAAGTTTCAGGCATATAATTCTAAATGGTATCATCTATATGTTGCATTGTATACTCAACACCCAAAGTCTAGTCATCTTCTATCACCTAATTTATTCTCTTCAACTTTTCCCTACTTGCTTTTCTCCTCTGGTAACCACTGTACTGTTGCCTGTGAGTTTGTTTTGTATGTTCATTTGTTGCATTCTATTTTACATCCCACATATGAGTGAAAACATGTTTTTTGTTCTTTTCCATCTGACTTACTTTGCTTAGCATGATACTTTCAAGGCCCATCTGTGTTGTTGCAGATGACAGAGTTTTGTCCTGGCAGTGTTTATGGATGAGTAGTATTCCATTGTATTGGCTTGGCCAAAAGGTCCATATGGCTTTTTTTTCTGTATATTAAGACACGCATTTTTCCTTTTCACCAATAACTTCATTGATTTGGATATTTTGAATAAGTTGGCTGTCTCCTGTGTGGTATAACATTGATTTTTCTCAATGTATTGATTTGATCGTTATCAACTTCAACTGGTCTGTAGAACATTGTCCAGTAAGAAATCTCCAGCACAAAACTTCACAAACCACTTTTGACATGTTCATTGTCACAGTACCTTCTCTATATACTTCACAGATCTGTTTTTGTGTTTCAGTTGCATTTTTTTAAAAGATTTTATTTATTTTTAGAGAGAGTGGAAGGGAGGGAGAAAGAGAGGGGGAGAAACATCAGTGTGTGGTTGCCTCTTACATGCCCCCTACTGGGGACCTGGCCAGCAACCCAGGCATGTGCCTTGAGTCGGAATCAAACCAAACACCCTTTGGTTTGGAGGCTGGAGCTCAGTCCACTGACCCACAGAAACTAGAGTCAGTTGCATTTTTATGTTTCTTGAAATAATAAAGCATAATATGCCAAAAAAGTTGCATGTTTTCTTCTATCTTCAATATTAAAATGGCCATACAGAAGTTCACCAATTTTGGTTTTTTTTTAAATGCACGTTGATATGACAGCTGTCACAATACAATCTAACAAAATTGTTTCAAATGAAATTGAAGACAACTAAGCTCTATTGGAGCTGTCTTACAGAGAAAATTGGCCAACCCAATATATATGTACCACATTTTCTTTATCCAGTCATTCATCAAAGGACACATAGGTTTCTGTCTTGGCTACTATGAATAATGCTGCAGTGAACATAGGGGTATATGTATATATACTTATGAATGTTTTCATGTGTTTTGGGTAGATAACAGAAGAGGGATTGCTGTGTCATATGGTAGATTTATTAATTTTTTTGAGGGACCTCTATACTGTTTTTCATAGTGGCCGTACCAGTTTACATTCCCATCAGCACTGTGAGGGTTCCTTTTTCCTACGTCCTCTTCAGCACTTGTTATTTCTTGTCTTACTGATAATAGTCATTCTGACAGGTGTGAGGTGGTATTGAAATACCTCGTGGTTTTGAATTTAATTTCCTTTAGAGCTAGTGAAGTTGAACATCTTTTCCTACATCTGTTGACCATTGGTATATCTTTATGGGAAGTGTCTGATCAGTTCCTCTGCCCATTTTTTAATAGGATTGCTTGTTTTCTTGTTGAATTGTATGAGTTCTTTATATATTTTGGAATTAACCTCTTTTCAGAGGTATTGTTTACAAATCTTCTGCTATTTGGTTGGTTGCCTTTTTGTTTTGTTGATGGTTTCTTTTGCTTTGCAGAAGCTTTTTAGTTTGATGTAGTCCCATTCATTTATTTTGGCTTTTACTTTCTTTGCCTTTGGGGTTAAGTTCACTAAAGCTTCTCCAAGACCAAGGTCTCTAAGTTGAGTGCCTATGTTTTCTTCTAGGGATTTTATTGTTTCAGGTCTTACATTTAAGTCTTTAATCCATTTTGAGTATGGGGTCAAATAACAGTCTACTTTCCTTCTTTTGCATGTGGTTTTCTGGTTTTGCCAACACCATTTATTGAAGAGGCTTTCCTTTCTCTAGTGTGTTTTTGGTCCCTTTGTTGAAAATTAGTTGCCCATATATGTGTGGGTTTATTTGGGCTCTCAGTTCTTTTCTGTTGCTCTGTGAGTCTGTTTTTCTGCCAGTACCATACTGTTTTGATTATTGAAGCTCTGTAGTAGAATTTGAAGTCAGGGAGTATGAATCCTCTGACTTTGTTCTTTTGTGCTGTTTGGGCTTTTTTATGATTCCATACAAATTTGATGTCTTTTTTTTTGAAAAATGCTTTTGGGATTTTGATGGGAGCAGCATTAAATCTGTATATTACATTAGGTAATATGGCCATTTTAACTATGTTGATTCTTCCACTCTATGGGCAAGGAATAGCTTTCCATTTGTTTTGTGTCTTCATCATTTTCTTTCAGTAATGTCTTGTTCTCAGTGTATAGATTCTTCAACTTCCTTTATTAAGTTTATTTCTAGTAATTTTACCTTTTTGTTGCATTTGCAAATGGAATTGTTTTCTTCATTTCTTCTTCTGATATTTCATTGTTAGTATATAGGAACACAAGGGATTTTTGTACATTGATTTTTGTATTCTGCAGCTTTGCTCTATTTGTTTATTTCTGATCGTCTTTTGGTGTGATCTTTAGCGTTTTCTGTATATATAATCATGGCATCTGCAAAAAGTGACAGTTCTACTTATTCAGTCCCAATTTGGATATGTTTTATTTCTTTCTCTTGCCTGATTGCTCTGGATAGTACTGTGTTGAATAACAGTGGTGACAGTTGGTATTATTTTCTTCTTCCTGATCTTAGAAGAAAAGCTCTGTTTTAAGGTGAGATTTTTGGGAGAAGCAGACCTTCCTGCTGCTTTGTCCTTTTATCATTCCACTCCTACACCAATACACGGATACTCATTTCATCTGTCAGCAAGTTCTTTCAGCTCTGCCTTCCAAATAGATCTCAAATCTAAGCACTTCTGCCACCGCCAGCTACTCCAGTCTAAGACACTCCCATCTGTTGTCTGGAATATAGTAATAGCCTCCCTTGTGCTCTTGCTCCCATTATTATCCTCCCCCAGTCAGTTCTCCACACAACAGCCACAGAGATCTTTTATTATTTTTTTATTATTTTTTAAATTTTTTCCTCATCTGAGGACTTTTTTTTTATTGCTTTTAGGGAGAGAGAAGGGGGCAGGGAGAGAGAGGGAGAGAAACATCAGTTGGTTGCCTCTCCCATGCACCTTGACCAGGGACTGGACCTATAGCCCAGGCAGGTGCCCTGACCCGGAATTGAACCTGCAACCTTTCGGTTTACAGAATGACACTCCACCCACCTGAGCCACACTGGGCCAGGGCCAAAAAGATCTTTTAAAAATGTTAATCAGATCGTGTCACTTATCTGTATTAGGAAAAGCACTCTGGTTTATAGTGTCAAATAATCCATCATCTAACTGGTATTAGTTTCTGAACTAATTTTAATTTGAAAATAGTCAAAATAGTTACTGTGCTTATTTTTTTCCAGGAGGAACAGCACAGCATGCTGGGCTCCGGATTTAAAGCTGAGCGTTTACGAGTCAATTTGAGATTAGTCATAAACCGTCTTAAACTATTGGAGAAAAAAAAAAGTGAGTAAGATGATTGCCTTTTATTTTTCTCCCCCAAAATACATCACTGGATCCTAGCACTCCAGTACTCTTTCAGGCTGGTGCTATAAAGTCTTAGGGATCCTGTTTTTAAACTTTGGATACATCTGTTTACATTGAATCACTTTGTTGCAGGGAAAGGGAAATACTCTGTTAATGTGAAATAGGTAGCATGACTCCTGAAATTTCTGGCTAAACAAACAATATTCTCACCTAGACTAAATAGCAAGTTTTAGGCTAGATTTGCTAAAGGAGAGTGAGCTATGGAGGACATAATAGAGACACCCCCTTGTCTCTGTTGTGGTGGAGGTCGCCTGCAGGCCATGGCCCAGTGCACTACTACTGTGTGACTAGAGTGGGATTTGTGCCTT
This sequence comes from Macrotus californicus, assembly GCA_007922815.1. Classification (NCBI taxonomy): domain Eukaryota; kingdom Metazoa; phylum Chordata; class Mammalia; order Chiroptera; family Phyllostomidae; genus Macrotus; species Macrotus californicus. The sequence continues at coordinate 15,119 of VMDR010017080.1, read as the reverse complement.
AGCGGAACTGGCCCAGAAAGCAAGGAAAGAGATTGCTGACTATCTGGCTGCTGGGAAAGATGAGCGAGCTCGGATCCGAGTGGAGCACATTATACGAGAAGACTACCTCGTGGAGGCCATGGAGATCCTGGAGCTGTATTGTGACCTGCTGCTGGCCCGGTTTGGCCTCATTCAGTCTATGAAGTAAGGCTTTTGTGTGTGTATGTGTCTCTCTCTTTTTAAATTGATGTGTAATTGATATAGAAAAACTATACATAGAGTTTGATGAGTTTGGACACATGCATACATGAGTATACAAATACCATAGTCAAGGCAATAAATATCATCTCCAAAAATTTCTTTGTATCCTTTCCACCCCCTTTTCTTTTTTGGTAAGAACACAACATAAGATATGTACCCTCTTAATAAAATTTTTAAGTGTACAATATGGTATTGTTAATTATAAGTACAGTGTTGTTCACCAGATCTTTGGGACTTATTATTCATCTTGTATAACCTTAATGGAGATATTTTGATCAAAGACCTGAATAAAATCACCTCTGGAATTTGAGAAAGGGGTAATATTGGACTTCCTACATGTAGGAGGCTAGCACCAAGGGACTATTTCACATACCCAAGGACCTTTTTCCTACTATTTGCTTGAAGGCCTGAATCCAAGGTAGACAACTGCTCAAGAGACCTAAGTCTGAGTGAGTCTTGGCTGGATCATTTTCTGACTGTGACCTTGGGTGTATCATTTAGTTTGAGTTTCTGCAGAAGTAGTAAAATAGTATGAGGAAAATATAAAATAGTATGATGAAAATAGCTAGAAGTTTAGAGTTATTGAAAATTTAATGAGATTTGTGGAATAGCTTTAGAGGCTATCTGGTCTATTATAAAAATGTTAGGATTGTTGTTTTGTTGTAAAGAATGTTAAATTTTATTAATTTTTTCCTTAATTAGGGAGCTAGATTCTGGTCTGGCTGAATCTGTGTCTACGCTTATCTGGGCTGCTCCTCGACTCCAGTCAGAAGTGGCTGAGTTGAAAATAGTGAGTATGACCAGTTCAGTGATGTCTGCAGTTTTTCATGTTGTTAGAAAGGTTGGTTAACGTAAGTCATTTCTGCTTATGTAACCGGGTATTTTGTACTCTTCTCATGCTGCCTTTGACACAGGCTTCCTCCTTTTCAGGTCTCTTATATCATAGAATAAAACAGTGTTTTGCAATCTTGAATAATTTTTTTAAGGAACAAAGGGCCTTTCAAAGTGAGAGGCAATAAGCATTTATTTCAGATCAATAACAACAGCTACTGGGGACTCACAGCTTTAGGCAGAAGCCCAGATAGTGTTTCCATTAGGAGGCAAAGGCAATGGGTATTTATGGGAAGGGAAAGGGGACAGATTACATCAGTAAAAGGAAGGCATTTCTATTAAGGCAGATATCGGTAATGTTAATTCTAACTAATGTTTTTAATTTTCATTTTAGTGGTTTCTTGTTAACTTGGCAAACAGTTGTTTGGGACACACTGTTGCCCTAGGCCCAGCCCAAAGGTTATTTTGCCCTGTTTTAATGTTCCAGCGATTTGAGGCATAAGACATGCAGAGCACTTCCCTGGGCATTGGGAGCTCGGGTTCCACTTTAAAGTGGTACCATTTATTTTTTGTTTTGACAAATGTTATTTAAGTATATACAAATAGAAAAGTTCTTACACAACTGTAAACCAGTAAAGTTAAAATAACAATTTTATTTTAGATGGCTTTGCTTCATTCATTACATAAATATTTATTGAGCAGATGTGAAAGCTAGGTGGGCACTGAGGATACAGCGGTGAGCAAAATAGGATACCAGCCCTAAACTTGTAGCTTAGAGTCTAGCAGAAGAGAGACATTAGCTAAAAAATCGCCGGCCACCCATAGATACGGTATCGACTCAGGTGAAAACAGTTCAGTTATTTTCTCTCCTTATTTTTTGTCTGTGTCTTTATGTTTTATCTTTTTGGAGATTATCTCAGTCTTATTTCCTAACCCAACTTTTGAGATTTCCTTCTCTTCTGTTTTTATTTTTTAAGAGCTCTTTTAAATTTTCTGAATACTTTTTTATAATGTTGTTTGTTTCATGGCTGCAATGTCTTCTAACTTGCCAAGAATATTACAGTTTCTTTTTAATTTTTCTGTATTGTTTGTTTTCTATTTCTTAGATTTAGACTATTTTATTTTTTAAATTTATTTTTTAATCCTCATCTCAGGATATATTTATTGATTTTAGAGAGAGGAAGGAGGGAGGGAGGGAGAGAGAGAGGAGGGAAACATTGATGTGAGAGAGAAATGTCAATCAGTTGCTTCCCCTATGTGCCCTAACTGGGGTTTGAACCTGCAGCCTTCTGATGTACAGGACAAAGCTCCAACCAGCTGAGCCACCGACCAGGGCAGATTTAGACTATTTTGTAGTAGAGGCTTTTCTCAAAGTTTTGGTGATTCTTGGCTGTTGGTTAATGTTTATGAGTGAGATACTAAAAGCAGATTGGAACCTTTTGTGTGCCTGGGTGGGGCTTATTGTCAGATGCCTTCATCGTTGAACATCTGACTGAGCCCTTTCTTGAGGGAATGCCAGACTGTCAAGAACTAGTTTTCTTTCCTTGGGTTGGTCATTTTCCTCAGAGAGGAATCCTACACCTGGAAGGTATAAGCTGGGTCAGCATTTCTGAGAGCCCAGGAGAGAAAGAAGCCAAAGGTCTCATTCTTTTCTTGAAGAAGACCTACACTTAATTCTTCTGTTGTCAGTAAGTATCTCTGCTGTGCTTGGAGTCCAGAGTCCCTTTAGTTTAACCTCCCCAGAGAGTAAACCTGTGTTCTGACAGGGCAGGGAGAACAGGCGTAGTGCTTTGTGGGTAGAGGAGTGGGAGAGTAGGGCACCTGCTTCTTACGTAGTTTTAACCTCAGTGTCGTTTTTAGCTCCTATGCTTCTTTATATCAAAATGAATTACAAATGAAAAAGATTTACATGTTTTTTAAATAATAAAACCATAAAAACTTGAACACCATGCAGATTTAAAAAATATACCACAAAACCCAAAAGCCATAAACAGTGATAAGTTAATATAAACAAATATTTAAAAATCCTACATAATATAATACATAACAAAAATTATCAAAAGACAAATGACAAACTAAGTTACCAGGTATCCCTGAAAGTCTACATTTTGGACAGTAAGGGTCCCCCTCACTGAGCTCCCAGGTGTTGGGACCACTCTGGTCCAAAGCCACTTTCATCTCCTGCCTGGACGGTTACCACTTCCTGAATGCTCCTCCTAGACCTGCTTTGGTTTTCTTTATTCTGTTCATCATTCCATCAGAACAGCTGAGGTTCAGTTCAAAACACTGATGGGATCCTGTCACTGTGCCTTGTTGTAAAGCCCTTTAGTATCTTTCCATTGTGCTTATGACAGAAACAGAACTTGTAATATGGCCTGCATAGCCCTGCATTGTTTGGCCCCCAGTTGCCTTTCTTCATTTCCGACCACATTGCTCCCTCAGGCTCTGCACTAGAGGCTCACTGTCCTTATTTTGGCTTGAGGATTGGCCCTGTTTTTCCACCTGAGGCCTTTGTACGTGTTGTTTTCTCTTCCTGGGATGCCCCACCTTCCCTTGTTTAGTTAACTGCTAATCATCCTTTGTATCTTAATGAAGCACTGCTTTCTTCTGGAAGCCTTACTTGACTTAAAATTTATTGGGGTGACACGGTTAATAACATGAGTTTGAAGTATACGAGTGTATAATACATCTGTATATTACATTGTGTGCACACCACCCAGTTACCTTGTTTTTTAAAAGATTTTATTTTTAGAGAGAGGGGAAGGGAGGGAGGGAGGGAGAAACATTGATGTAAGAGAGGAACATCCATCGGTTGCCTCGGACATGCCCTGACCTGGGACTGAACCTGCAACCTAGGCATGTGCCCTGACTGGGAATTGAGTTGGTGTCTTTTCACTTTGAAGGATGATGCTCCAACCAACTGAGCCACACTGGTCAGGGCTATTTTTTTTTCTTAATCATGGGATCTGATTCTACCGTCATAAGCTGTTTATACTGTGGTGTACTTTCCCTTGGTAGCACTTATTATGGATGCATTTGTATCTTTACCTGTGTAATTGAGTGATGGCTGTTTTCACCAGAATGTAAGACTCTCTCAGAGTGGGAACATTGTCTGGTTTTGTTCATCATGTTTATAGTGTGTATCATAATGCTTATGATAGTTCTGCACATAGTTGCAGCTCAGTGGATTGATGCATAAACAAGTAACTAAATGAATCAGTATGTACCCCTTTAGATTTTACAGACCCCCGTTTTTTGGATACCCTGTAATAGAAGCCTGTTTACTGTTGATAGGAAACTTGAAGCAGTCTGTAGAAATGGTTTCCACTTTTATTTACTGTTCTTTTTTCCCCCATAGGTTGCTGATCAGCTCTGTGCCAAGTATAGCAAGGAATATGGCAAATTATGTAGGACCAACCAGATTGGAACTGTGAATGACAGGGTAACACACACACTTGTTAAACATGAAGCAGTGGGCAGGGTGGGGGCAGGTCGGTTTGTTGCCTACAGTGCTCTAGCGGGTACCACTGCATGGTAGGGTGAGTCTACGGCTGCCTGTGTCATGGTGAGGGTGGGGAGAAGGCCCTCTGGTAGGCAGTGCAGTCAACTCCTTACCCTGACTCTGTACCTGATTTGTGAGGCTAATGTCCTGTGTCATTTCTTATCCACCTCTATTCTTTGTGCCCCTTATAATCTGTGGAGGTAGAAGTGAGGTTGGGAGAAGGGTGGATGAATTCAGATGTAGAAGGCAGCAGTATCAGCCTTTCACCAACACCTCAGTCACATGTAACCAGAGATTGTCAGATTTACATGTACTTGTAATGTACTTGGTCTGAACCTTTTTTCTTGTCTCAGTTTACCTATGAAATGAGAGGAACAAAATTTAAAAGTGAGATACGTTAGGGTTAGGCTGGTTGGTATAGATGCATTTTAATCCTGGATCTTTTAATTACAGCTAATGCACAAACTGAGCGTGGAAGCTCCGCCTAAAATCCTGGTGGAGAGATACCTTATTGAAATTGCCAAGAACTACAATGTGCCCTATGAACCTGACTCTGTGGTCATGGTAAGTTTGCAATCTTTCAGAATACACAGAAAAGTGAGTCTCTAGATATCACTTTCTTTATAAGCATATTATTTATACTACAGTTTGTATGTGAAAGTTTAAGCCTTTGCCTTTTTGGATAAAAATAATTGTGCCTACATACCTCACAGAATACTTAAGGATCAGATAAAACAAATGCCTGAAAGCGCTTTGAAAAGGTACAAACCTCAAAATAGTATTATTGCTGTTTTTAATATATTTCTTAATTTGTTGATTTAAGAGAGAGGAAGGTGGTAAGGGGAGAAGATGCGGCGGGAGGGGGGAGAGAGAGAGACATTGACTTTTTGTTCCACTTATTTATGCATTCATTGGTTGATTCTTGTATGTGCCCTGACCAGGGATCAGACCTGTGACCTTGGCATAGTGGGATGATGCTCTAACCAACTGAGCTACCTGGCCAAGGCATTGCTGCTTTTTGATGAAGATCAAGGAATTGTGAATCATCCTGTGGGTATTGAGAAATGCCCCAAGCCCAGAACAAATCCTGAAATGTTCATTGGTACCTGTGACAGACCACACAGTACTCAGAAAGCTGAGAGTACAGAGATACATTAAAAACAAGGTCTGTGTCCTGAAGAGGCTTACAGTGTAAGGAGGGTAAATATACAAATATAATTATTCAGCAGTTAAGGTCGACGAGTACAGTAGATGCTTTGGTGTGCCACTTAGATAGCCCCCACCCCAAATATATACATTCGCTTCAGAACAGAAACATTTATTCCCATCTCTTGAGATTATTGGTGATTGGTGTCTCATACAAAGCTGAGTGCTTCTCCAGCAGTGGCTCTCAGAAGAAAGAGCTTCCCTACCCAGAGTCTTTCCTGAGGGTGGCCTGTATTCAATAACTGGTCGGTGCAGGGATTCAGAGACACTTACCCTTTGACCCAGTTGGGGACATCTGCTGTAGGCTCACTCATCCTACCTAGCTAGCTGCAGAGCTCGCTGGCTGAAGCCTCTGACTGCATGACAGCCCTGCTTCCTTCACTTTCTCACAGGTCGTTATCCTGAGACCTCCCCAGTAAACTTCGATCATGCTAATCTCCATCTCTGGGTCTGTTCCCTGGGTACATAGCCCGTGATGTGGGCTAATGATGTGGATTTCTCTCTTTTTCTCAGGCAGAGGCTCCCCCTGGAGTAGACACAGATCTGATTGATGTTGGATTCACAGATGATGTGAAGAAAGGGGGCCCTGGAAGAGGAGGAGGAGGGGGCGGGTTCACAGCCCCAGTTGGAGGACCTGATGGAGCAGTGCCAATGCCCATGCCCATGCCCATGCCCTCTCCAAGCACTCCTTTCTCATACCCTCTTCCAAAGGGACCAGTAAGTATACATATAAATACATGTGGTGTAAGCGCTAGAAAATGTAACAGAAGGTGACAGGTTGGCTCTGAAAACATTCAGGAATTTTAGGTTGTCAAGAGGATTTAACAGTAAGAGCATTTGGTATTAGCTTAATAATCATATATTGTGAAAAAAATGTTGGGATTTAGAGAAAGTGTTTTGGTTCAGCTGTAAGGTATGCAGTGAAAAAATCTGGAGAGAGAGTGCTGGAGAAACTCATATTCATGCTTCTTTCACTGAACATATTTGGGACCTGTTGCAGCTGTACTAGTAGCTTTTTCCAAAAATGAACACAATCAATTTATTACCAAGTAGAAAAACCTGTTCTGTAGATAAGATATTGAAGGTAATTGCTAATAAAATCTAATAATCTTCCTTAAACAATTGATTTAATAATTTGGTTACAGATCTTTAAAAATCTGGAATCCTGATGATGTATTTTGGGCTTTTTTCCTTTTGTGGCTCCTGAGTAGTATGTATATTGATATATGTATATAGTACGTCCTCATTTAATGTCATTGATATTTCTGTGACTTTAAGTGAAATGATGTATTATGAAACCAGGTTTTACCATAGGCTAAATGATAGAAACAAGAGTTACATTCCTATGGCATTCAACGTTATAATGAAATATTATTTGAAGACCTCCTGTGTGTGTGTATATATATGTATTTCTCCCTTCTCTTTACACAAACCTGAGAAAATTGCTAATTGGGGGCAGTGTCTCTGATGTTGCCTTTCTCCTCTTGCAGTCGGATTTCAATGGATTGCCAATGGGGGCTTTTCAGGCCTTTCCCAATATTCATCCACCTCAGATACCAGCAGTTCCCCCATCGTATGAATCTGTAAGTGCCTGAGCCTCTTTTATAAGCAGCAGAAGAGTGAATCCCATGAAGAGAGCAAAATAATGGCTACAGGGAAGGCAAAGTTTTGTTCAACTCCTAGTACCAGCATTGCTCTTGCTTTGGATTCTTGTGTTGCTTTAACATTACCCTGGAAGTGGGGTGTGGTGGTGGCAGCAGCATCAGCGGTGGCAATGCTTTGTCTGCAGTTCAGCCAGAAATCAGGAGGGAGCCGCAGATCTCTTAGACAGCTCTAGCAGGGCACTTAAAAGAAAAAAGATTGGTTGACTGTAGAGAACTACTTGAAGCTGATTCAGTCTTGGTGCTGGAATATTGTAATAATTAAACTACCAGTTTTATAAATTCTCAGTACTGTGTAAGAGAATAGTGACCAGATTTTTGTCTTACATAGAAGTGTCTAGTTAGTAAGTTTCAGCCTGTAGCATTAATTTTACTTTTTCATCTTACAGTTAAAACTTGCTGTAATTGGTTATTAAGGTAACGCTGCCTTGAACTGCAGGTGGTGTAGCAGCTGTGGTTTGGAACTAGATGACTCTTTCACTGCTAGCCCCATTTGTTCAGCTCGTACGTGCGTTTTGAGAGCTGTTTCCAGTTGATGCATTACTGAGAAAATAAATTGGTATGGCATTTGTTGTGGAAATGATTCATCTAGGGAGAGTCTCCTGCTCCCGAGCTTGCTTCGTATTCTTTCCTTTGGTTTTTACATTGGGTCTGAGTTTTTGTTTTGGTCTTGCATGCAGTGAAGCATTGCCCAAAACTGTTTCTAGGAATGAGGTAGATGATTTTCATCAGTATTTGAAGACTTAGTTCTTGGAGATGAAGTCAGTGGCTTAGTGCTTTCTGTGTGTGTGAAAGGTGAAGGTATCATTTTAATTTTAAAGAGGTGTTGTGTGTGGTTAGGTTTTTCTTTCTCCCTGCTTGGAAGGAGTGGAGGGGCAGTTTCTTTGGAGCAGATTCTGTTGCTTTTGCTGAGCAGCTTAGCTTTGGGGAAGTTCAGGGGCTTATATATTATATCAGTTCTTTCTCCAGTGATGCCATTGCTTCCTTCTCTGGTAACAGTTTTTGTGTTTCAGGTTGATGACAGTAATGCTGATAAGAATGTCTCTCCTGCACAGATTGTTGGTGAGTGTAAGTTAGAAACTCTCCAGGCTCAGTGCCAAGCCCATTGCTGGTTTCTCATTACATGGTTTTCCTGTCCATGGCATTCAACCCACATGCCCTGTCCTCTCTCCAGATGTAGTGTAGCAGAAACAGAACTCAGGATTTCCCACTTCCAAAAAGAAAAAAATATTCCCTGGCCCCAAAGAATCTCTCTGAAAAAATAAAAATGCGTGAAGAAGGACACCAGAAACAATGTCTAGTTTTCAGTTATTCTTAAGTTCATTGTGTTCCTGCTGTTTTAGCTTCCATTTTGGCTGGAAATTGAAAAATTTACACCTGGAGGTGTAAAAAGGCACAGATTTTAAGTGGATAGCTCAATGACTTTTCACAAAGAGGGCATGCTCATGTAGCTGTCCATTCAAAAAATAAACCACCACCAGCACCCTATAAACCCAAGGGTGTATATTTTGAAAGATAAGACAGTTGTACTTTTGTATAATTTATATGTGTATAAATTAAATATATAATCTATATACAAAAGTACAGAAGTATATATTTTGATATTACATGTGTCTGTACACACACAATATGTAAACACTACCTTGGTAAAGATATAGAATATTTCTATTACCCGAGGAAAGTTCCCTTATATTCCTTTCCAGTCAGCTCCACCCCAGAGGCAAGCACTGTTCTTAAACATTGCAGTAGGAACATTACAGTAGGTAGAGAGGTGGGTGGGTGATTTTAAACTTAGAAATGCAGATCCTATTATTGTACATCACATAAGATTGACATTAACATTTCTCATAAAAATTGTTTCCCCTAAGCCTTCAAGAGTAGCTTTGTCCCAGCAGAATTGTGGTACCACTCCAGACTTCAGACTTGGTTGTTATGGGAGCAGGCCTTTGTGACAGAGGACAGTTTGTTTAAATGAATGCTCTGTGTGCTTCCCTGTAGAATTAAATATTAACCATTTAAAAGGAAAACTAATGTTTTCTACTGTATTTTGATTGTTTCTGCCAAAGGGAACTGTGGGCTCTGAGGATCTGAGCCACTTCTTTGGCATTTTTAACACTGCTCCTTGCCCTAATTTAACTAGGTCCTGGACCGAAGCCAGAAGCCTCTGCAAAGCCCCCTTCCAGACCTGTGGATACCTATGACAACTTTGTACTACCAGAGTTGCCGTCTGTGCCAGATACATTACCATCTGCTGGTGCCAACACCTCAGCATCTGAGGACATTGACTTTGATGATCTTTCCCGGAGATTTGAAGAGTTGAAAAAGAAAACATAGGCCTCTTAAACCAGGCAACATCAAAGTTATGGGGGTTGAGACTGAGCACTTTCTCATTGTAACAAAGACTCTCCATGAAATTGTTTCATCTCTTAACCATCACTGAGCACACTCTTCCTCTGGGCTCTCTTCTGTTCTACCAAATTGTGCTGCTTGCCAGTTCTTTATTGCTCCTAACAGAAAAATGACCGGAGACACTATGAGGCCAGACCAGCTGACTCCTGTAAGCCGTGCTTATCTGTTTCCGGTCAGTATGATCCCAGGTTCTCTCCTTGCCTGTCCCACAAAGCATTGTGGGGAGAGCTGACCAAGAGGCTAGGCTGTGGAAGAGTTCTTCAGGAAGTATCTCAGCCCCGAGATGAGGTTCTAGACTTAGAAACAGACCCGTCTGCACAGAGGCATTTGTACATTGTGAGTGAGAATCAAGGCTAAGATGTGTGTTTTCTCACTCTGGGAGAGAAGATGACTCAGGAAGCTGCTGTAATGGTTCTTGGAAGCTGGGTCCTGTCATTGGCATATACACTACTCTTTGCTGCAGGGCAACGTTCCACCTGGATCCAGTTGCAAAGTTGAAGGCCTCTCTCAGTTCTGCTGGATTCACAGGGAGCCCTTGTGGCCTTTTTCTTTGAGTGCTGTTTCCCTTTTACCAGAGGGCGGCACTGTGTAAATTACTGTTTTTCCCGTTGCATGTTCTGTTGGATAGCATTACTAAGGCACGACAGGCCACGTATTGGGCAGAAGTCACCATTCAAGGCTAAGGTGGGCTTCCAGTTGCCTTAATAGAATTATTCAAGTCTTTTGAATAGTGAGCTGGAAGGCCTACAGGAGAAGAAGGGTTCCTGTTTTCATTTGAAAACTATGATTTAAGAACTTTTAAAAGCTGATCTCAAATTTTGGTGCCCATGTGGCTATAGTTGTTTCCTGGTTTCCTTGATGGACGAGATTATTGATTGTGTAACTAACATGCTCCTTTGCTCCCTAGTTAGGGTCATCTCTTCCCACAGGGATGGCTTTGGGATTGGGAGATAGGACTTTGGCTTCTGTGTAGTGTATCTGTATATACCTGTTTCAAGCAGCTTTTCTTTAATGTTTTTGATTGGTTTGTATCTCATAGCTCAGTAGCTTATAATAAAGTTTAAAATTCTGTGCCCTGCTTTCTCCACTGGTTTTGATCAAATGATGAGCTGTGGATTTTAGTGGAGAATTTTTTTTTTTTTAATTGTTGTTCAGGTACATTTGTCTCCACTTCCCCCCACCACTCTAGGGAAGAATATTTTAAGCAAGTGACCCACGCTTGGGCACAAGTCAGACCTTACCTTGGGCTCCCTGGGGAATGTGGATGCCGGCAGCAGTAAGGGGCCCATTGTAGTCTCTGTATGTGAGTCCAGACAGCGTCTGTGAGTTTGCCTGGTTACTGTTCTGGGCCTTTGCAGAGGCTTCTGGCTTGGGTCCAGGACCTAATTAAATTAGAGCAAGGCGCACAGTATTGGAAATGCTCGCCATCATCCAGATCCAATGCTTGTACATTTTTAATAAGCTGCAGTGAGTTCACCTTTGATTCCTTCATATTCCCCAAAACCATCCTGGAACATGGATTGTGAGGGTTGTGTGTCTCGCTCTTTGGCAGCAGAGCCAGTTTAATGTGTCACTTGTGCAGCGTTGACCCTTTCCCAACAGTGCCAAGATCCGTAACATAAGAACTGTCAGTGAAGGGGACTTTGATTCCTCACTGGCCAAATTTTCCGAGCTACACTGTGCAAAGATAGGTAATAGTTCGGCGGTAAAAGGGTTAAGACAGTTCATCTTCTGACACTTCAGTGTCAGTGCCTGTTGCTGTTTACTCACATGTGTTCTGGTGTACTGGATTCCTAACAAACTGGAGAGTTTCTGTAGCAGCATATCTGTCAGTGCAGCTTCTTTCCAACTCTATTGGAAGACAGAAGGAGAAAAACAAATAAAATGAATTTGTTGCTAATGCTGAAGGAAAAAAGTGTCACAGACAAAAGTAAACACACATAGTAAAGGTACTGTTTCCTTTAATGATTTGCTGTTAAGAAGCAGAAACACTCCAATGCTTAATAGCTGAGGATCAGCTATTTATAGGCCAGTGGCTAGAACATAATGTAGTCTTGGTAAATTGGATTTCCTGGGAAAGTAGATGGCAGAGCTGTGGAGTCTAATAAGGGAATATGCTGATCTTCTGCATCTGAGCTTTTCCAGTGGTCTAAAAATATTTTTTTATATATGGGTATCCCTACTTTACGCCACTTCACTTTTAGGAAAGACCTAGGTTAGTACCTGTTTTTGCTAACCAAAAGAAGTCTAAAGAGGACTTTCACTTTTATGAAAAAGGCAGAAAAGTGAAATAATGTTCAGTGTTTGCAGTGAACTGTTAGAGGCAGTGCACACTGAAATTACACTGTACGTTATTTCTACTTTACACAGCTGTATATTACATCCTTCCTGCTTTTACTGTATGTTAGTGTTTCAGGTTTGATGTATTATTTGGTAGGTTATTTTAGGGGTCTGGGAAAGCTTAAAATTTATCCCATATAAATTAATTGTGATTGCCTCTTTACTTTATGCCATTTCAGCTTTTGACAGTTTTCATAGGAATGTGCTCTACTTTTGGGTAGTGGGAGAAACCTGTATATAAATTGTCAAGCCACAGAGTTACCTACCTTAAGAGACATTCTTTCTTTACTAAAGGACATCAGAATGGCAGAAACAAAAAGGTTAATGATCACAAGTACCATCAAGGTGACACTGCTGAGGATCAGAAAGGAGCCAAGCACTGGGTATAAAGCAATAATCTGGAAAAGCAATAAAACACTTTGAGTTTAAAAATTGACAGTTTCATTTTTACTTTAAAAATGTAAGTTATGTGCTAGCTAATGTTTGGGATATAGTCACATAAACACTTAATGTCGGGTGGAAACTAGGGAGAAAAGCAAAACTGTTAAAAAGGAGAATAATACTTCCAAGTGGACAGAAGAGGAAGAATGCCCGAATCGGAGGGTGCATTCCGGGCTTTCACAAGGAGAAAACAGGCGAGCTGAAAAACAAGCCCATTGAGTTTTGGCAATTCCAGAAAGTTCAGAGGTGAGCAAAAGTAGGTTTACAGTTGTGAACGTGTGAAACAAGTTTACTGTATTTTTTCCCTACGAGTAAGTGTAAACCTACTTTTGCCAGCTCCTGTCTATCTTAAACATGGAAGCTTTGAGGAGGAGCAAAACCGTATTAAAAGAGTAGATACCAGAAATGACAGTGAAAACTATCCCTGCCATTCCAAGAAACTTACATTCTCAACACGGAGTCATTCCAATGAAATAGCCGTAGAAAACCAGCTTTTAATTTGGTGTTTTTTTCCGTTATTACCTTTAAATGGGTAAGTACTGAGTTTTGCTATTCTTTTCAGTATAAAGAAATCCTTCTAAAATTTAGAACTTAACTAGAATGGTTTCCATAACAATCTTACTTTAATTTAGGTGTTTATTTAACAAATGGTGTTGATTCTCCAATACTGATGTTATTTTCCCTCGGAATTGGCTCTTTCATTATTGGCACTATTTAAAAAACCCCCAGCAACGTAGAGAGTGAGCACTTACCCTTAAGTATCCCTGTGATGGAGATCTATGTGTCCGAGCATTTCCTAGTCGTTTGTCATCCGCTTAATTAAAGGTGCTTAATTATATCAAGCTTAGGCAATCTCTGAGTTTGTGATGTGATAAGACTTTTTTCCCCAATATGTATCACTCTAGTCAACCTTACATTGTACAATTATGATTAGAAAACTTTTTTTAAAAAATCGCCCAAAAGTAGGTGTTAGTAAAAGTGTATTATTCTGATCATTACTTGTTTAGTATGTAAAGTGTTCCAGGGCTGAGGAATTCATTCTGCAGTGATTGGGGCTAACACTACAACAGTTCACCCAGGAAAGTGGCAACTTCCCACATTAGAAACTGTGTTAACTTCCCCATTTTCATTAGTATCCTTTGAAATCTAGACTATCAGAATGATTAGCCTTGATGAAAATCTTGCCAGTGTCACTAATTGGATTTGCAGTTTTCCTTCCCTGATCAAATCTATATGCTTGCACTTTGGACCCAAATCCTCATCTGGGTTTCCTCCTTTATTTTATGTTGAATAGAAAGGGATTTGGTTGGTAGTTCCTGGGGGAAAATAATAGGCCATCTGAAATGAGTATTGGTTAACTATAAACAGAACTATCACAGCTCTTCTGGAACTGTACCTCCCTAGTTTTTTTAGTCACTTCCACTGTATACTCAGGTCCAGTCTCCTTAGCTGTAAGATGAAGGTACAAGAAGTGAGAGAGGTGGGACTGTGTTTAGAAGACGACAGATTTCTAAAAGTAATAGCCATTCAAAAGCTGTATATACTGTAAACCAGAATGGCAAAGGATCTAAATGTCTCCCTTTTCCAATGTGCAGTGAGTATAGCAGGGGCTGCTTTTATGAACAGTACTCCCTTTGCTAGATACAGGGTGGGGTAAAAGTAGATTTACAGTTTTTCTTATGGAAAATAATATAAGAATAAACTCTGGTCCTGGCTGGGTATCTCGGTTAGAGTGTCATCCCAATACGCCAAGGTTGTAGGTTTGATCCCCAGTCGGCACAGACAAGAATTCCAATGAATGCGTAAGTAAGTGGAACAACAAACTGATGACTCCTCAAAAAAATCAACTACAAAAATAAACAACTTTCATGTACTCAAGACTGTAAACCTACTTTACCCCACCCTGTATATTAAGGCAAATGGAGTAGGAAAACAGGGTTTTCACCTCCTTGTAATGAGAGATTCCTATCAGGAGACCAACAAAAGTCACTGCTGAGCTGAAGAATGTCTGGTATTCAGAGATGCTCCATCCAAACACCAGGTTAAACTGAAAAGAAAGGAGAGAACTGTCAGGGCATGGAGAGCAGTGGAGGCCGTGGCAGTTATTTCCGTCTTGTGCTGGGTAATGATGAGGTCAACGCAGAACCAGCGGAATGGAAATGAAGTTCCTTAGTGGCCATTTCAGTTATGCCTGAAAAATACATAAAATTCCCTCGTAATTTCAGCCCACCATCTCATCCCAGGCTTTGTTTTCATGTAAATTTGACCTTCACATTCCTGTGAGCTAAGTTTTATGGCTATTTTAGAGATGAAACAAATGTAATAGGTTGGCCAAAAAGTCTGTTATGGTTTTTTCCATAAAATACATTGTTCATTTTCACCAATTAATTTATTGATTTGGATATTTTGAGTATGTTGGCTTATCTCCTATGTGGTGTAATGTTGATTGTTCTTAATTGATGTCTCGATTTGATCACTATAAACTTCAA
>VMDR010017079.1:0-20474 GCA_007922815.1 Macrotus californicus | reverse complement strand
AATTAAGGGTTTGGTGGAGCAACTGAGTAGCTAATCTACTAGAGAAAACCAGTGATGGTGGTCAGACCTAGGCAGGGTCGTTCAACAAAAGTGGTTCAAGTTATAAGTGTGACTCAGTTCCCTGAGTTCCTGTAAATCATTAACAGTTCATCACAGGAATTTTAATGACTATATTCAGTTTGTTTTATTAACAGAATAATCAAACATGCCTACTAAAATTAAATGCTTGATGATTTTCTTAAAAAATAGATAAATTCATTAAAGCCCAAGCAGGTTAAAATGAGTGGGCTTCTTTGTGGAACACTCCATATGTGTGTAAAATCATGTTCAACACAACTGGAGGAAGTCATCTTTTTAGCAGCTGCCAAGATTGACACCATAAAATGACTGATGTGTGATCTGACAACTAGCACCATGCAGCTTTGCGTTATCCCTCCTGCCAGTTTGTAAAAACAGACCCGTGTGAAATGGTGTGTGCAACAGGTTCCTTTGGAAATTGATTCAAAATTATATAGCATGGTAGCGATGTTTAAAGTTGTTTCCTATACTACTTAATGGTAAATGGCCACATAATAATGATCATTTAATATAAACTTTAAACAGATCATGGACACAAAAATAAAGAGAATTTCAGGGTTGACAACTGTCCCCATCCATCTTGGTGCCAGCCTCATTTCAGACCTATTTGTAAAACTTAGAGAGTTCTCTGGCTCCCTGTGGACACCAGTTACAGACTCCAAGTGGCCAAACAGATTGTATGCCTTTTATACTGAGGCAGCAGGAAACGTGGTGAGTTTTGGCATATTTCTGTTTGTGATACCAGCACAGTATTTCTGCAAATCATCCACAGCTAAAACTAAGGCAAATTATAAGTAATGCAGCCATTCCTATTTACAAAAAACTTAAGTTGATGTTTCTAGAAAAATTAGACAAAACTTAACCCCTGTTGAATATGATTTGTGTTTCGTTTACTGTTCCTCCCTCAGTGCCAGGCACATGGCACACTGATGATTTTTTTTGGCAGTTGATTAAAGCCTTTAAGGAGATATTCTTACAATACTGTTTGCCTGCAGAGATAGATTCAATAGTGATGGGCTGTTAGTCTTTTTGACTTTGTCATCCATGTGTTAAGGTCAACACCATGGCAGGTGTTCTTCTGCCAGGGGCTCTAGACCCTTTTTATTCAGTGACAAGCCTTGGATGAAGTCTTTTCCAGAATGATCCTCACCTGCGGAATTCCCTACATGCTACAATTTGGTGGAAATCCATTCTATTCACATACACCATGCAAGGCATGTGACAGTGGGGAATTGTAACCTGCTCCACCATTCTTTTGTCATTGTTTCTGTAAATGCTGACTCTGACTAATATGTACCTTGTAGATGAACAGCCTGCTTGTATAGGAACCCTAGATACTAACTTCCAAAGATCCAGACTCGGACCTTCAGGCATCCCAGCTCCAAGAGACTTACTGACCTCCAGACTTAAAGCCCAGATGATGGGAAGCCAGGA
Source organism: Macrotus californicus (assembly GCA_007922815.1). NCBI lineage: Eukaryota > Metazoa > Chordata > Mammalia > Chiroptera > Phyllostomidae > Macrotus > Macrotus californicus. The sequence continues at coordinate 18,962 of VMDR010017079.1, read as the reverse complement.
TGACTAAGCCAGAATGACTAAACCAGGATGATACACACTGGACCATCATTTGCCTTATCAGAATGGGCAGTGCTCATCCTGTGTAGAGAACTTTTCAACCCCTACCCTTGATCTCTTTGTTTTGCTTCCCCTCTCCCTTCTTATAAAAAACTCTGCTTGAGCTGATATTTTGGGATGGGCTTTGAGACATGAGTCCTCCATCTTCCAGGTGGTTGGCACCTGAAAACAAACCACTTTCCTTTACATCAGCACCTGTCTCTTGAGTATTGGCTTTCAAAGTGGCAGGCAGCTGGACCTACATTTAGTTACATGCGTAATGTATGCAATTCAAATTTCAATAGTGCAGCTCCTAATTGGTTTGTATCAGTCCTCATGAAATTGGACTAATTTAGTTAAAATAATGGTTCTCCAGTAGCCATGATTTTGGCCCTCAGAGGACAGTTGACAGTGTTTGGAGACGGTCACCCTGGAGAGGGGAGTGTTACTGGCCAGGTATATTGCTATACACGCTGCAGTGCACAGAACAGCCTCCTCAAGAAAGAATTATCCTGTTCAAAATATTAACTGTTCCAAGGTTGAGGAACTCTGATTAAGACAAATGTAATTTAGTAGGAAAGTGACATGGTAGGAATTAAAAAAAAATGATCTCTACATTGAAATACTGTCAGTTTGCTAGAATTAATTCATTTTAAATTAACACCTGTAAAATTAAATTAAAACCTGTGCCCTTCTCTAGAACCAAGTGAAATTGTTCTATTTTGTACACTTTCACTGGGATGACCCACAGATACCACAAACTGCTGAGTGCTAAGCTCCTCGCTTTCTTACCCAACCTCTCTTTTCTCCCGTATCAGCAGGAGACAGGACCCACACCAGGGACCGGGGACTTCTCGATAATTCCCTTTCCTTTCTCTCACATCCAACTGGCCATGAGGGCTGGATTACAACACCATTGCCTCCTAAATAGTTTTCAAGACTCCTTTCTCTCCGTCCTAATTCCTCTTCCTTTAGTTAAGGCCTTCACCATGTCTATGCAAAACCCCTCAGAGAATCCTCGTTTTCCTCCACTTCTACCCTGCCCCCATTCACAGAACAGAACCACGTTATGTTTTCCATTTCCTACCACCTTCTAATGCGAAGTCCAGGCTTCTTATTGTGGCACAGGAGACTCGCTGAGACAGGGCCCGACCCATCGCTCCAGTCCCGATACCACCACACCTTGGCTTACTCTTTAGTTACACACCTCAGGCTGTTTCTTCCACGTTTGTGCACGTGTTGTCCCCGTTGCCTGGAGTATTCCTCCACCAATCCACCCACTATGACATTTCCATGGATGACTACTATTTAACCTTTAAGACCCTGCATATCCCATCATCTCCTCTGCAAACCCAGAAGGTTTATTGTTTTTCTTTTTTTTTTAATTCTGAATTATCTGCCAACACTGTTCACATTCCCCAATGGCAACAACTGGCTGGAACGGCAATGGGGCCTTTCTTCCTGAGACTGGCACAGTTCCCAACTGGTCATCTCCACTCATTTATGTGATCTCCTCTTGGACCCGGAGCAGTCAAATTTATTATTCCTACTTCAAGGAGAGCCTTCTGCAAAAGCAAATCTAGTGCAACATTATGCTTCCTTGCCTTTCAGAGGTAGCTCAGAGATGGTCTAGGATCCCCAACTTCTGTAATATCACGTTTTACTATTTATCTGAATATTTAACCACTAACGCATACGTGCTAATAAGTTCAGAATAAAAAAGCTGAGTTGAGATGCAGGTGTTGGGTGATAAACTAGGCTAGAGCAATGCTAGGAGATGAGATCTGGTGCATACCAGCCTTGCAGTCATTTAAATTCATGCTCCATCAAAAATATAATTACAACATAGGCAGACTTTAACTTCAGGGTGTAAAGTCTCCCACCTAAGTTCGTAGTCAAAGTTACATTCTTAAACCTTAAGCTATGCTACATTTACATAGTTGTGGTGATAACAGGCACACCTCTGAATAGAAATATGACTTTTCCCAAGAAGTGTTTAGGTGCCACTGAAGGGTTGGAATGCAATTTAAATTTTGAGTGAAGCCGACAGGGATAAAAATGACTAACCGATGATTCTGTATCTATGAAAGCAGACAGCAAACCAAGGACAGATGGCCTGTGGTTCAAAGTGACACACGGTGCAAACTCTTTTCTTTTTTAAACTTTGACTTAGAGTTCATTATTTTTAAACAAGTTGTTTTTATTCATTTGGGTATTTTTTAAAAATCAAAAGTATTTATTTTTTCCACTCAATCTTGTCTTGTATTAGTACCACACAACTTCTATAAAACTGGTCATGCTCTCTGACTGAACTAAGAAAGGTGAGGTTCCGGCACACAGCTGCCAAGACTCTTCCAGTGCATTGCCCAAATCAGAGGCTCAGCGGCTTACAGCTGAATTAGAGTCTGGGCATCTCACATGCACCTCCCAGTAAGCACACATACGGTAGCTTATGCCACGTTATTTGAGTCTCATCTGTGTCAGTGTCTTTCTTCCTTTGAGAAAAGTCAAGAAAAAGACAAGATCAAAACTCATTAGAGAACACTGTACAAACTCGGAGACTTAGCTTGGTCTGCATTTCATTAGGTATGCTTATGCCACTGTGGTACATTAACAACATTCCAACTTTGCTGTGGGTGGGTGCTGGAAGTCTACAGACCTACACTGAGTAAGATGGAAGAATGTCCCTTCTCAAGCAGATTAGGCAAAAATTGAATCATAAAACGTAGCTTTTAGGCAACAGGACCTGGTTTCTCTACCGATGATTAAAACAATAACTGGTAATTGGGTTTGGTGAGTTCCACAAGGCATAAACGATGCCAGAACTTGGCCGAGCAGAGAATTTGAAGGCAAACACTGTATCCCAGAGATGAACCATATACTTCTCAGCCAACAGAAAAAGGGTGATCACTGTATTTACATTTTCTGTTTGTCAATTGAAACTTTGTTGCAATAGTAACTATGGAGAGACCCACTTAAGAGTTTGACAGAAAAGCTATTTAATAATAATATACGGCAATAATGCTGTGTTTTGTGGAGAGATAACGTCTTATTTTTGCCAATGCTATATTTATTCACTCTGTCTTTTATCCTCATCACTATTGGGAAAGATAGATAGAACAGGGGTCATTATATCAGTTTTGCAGATGTAAGGATGCCAAAAAATCCAAGGACTTGTCAATACCTTCCAATAAGTGGGATACTACTGCCTCTGGAATTAGAATATTCAATGGGATGGGTGACTTTTACTGCCTCTTAAAGTTAAACAGAAAGCAGAGGAAATGACTTAGTCTGAGCTTAGAATGTAAATGTATATGCAGGCAAAATTGTAAGATAGGAAGGGACTATTATCTGTCTTAGAGGAAAGGAATTTACATTAACAGTGAATAATAATTAAGTTAATAATAATGAACAGTTATTGTGTTTTTAAAAAGTAGCCACCATAGTGGCAGATACTTTCACATAGTCTCTTAGTTAATCTTCAGATCAACACTTTGAGAACGGTATTGCTATTTCTGCCTTACAAATGGTGAAATGCGCCTCAGACAGTAAATGACCATATGGAATGGTTAGACTATCTTAAATTTCTCAGAAATTATAAAAACTTGAAAGGCGATGTTCTATTTGAAATGTGGAAAATCTCAATTGACAATAAAGTGAAAGTGTTCTAATGTCTATTGAGCACAACAACAGGGAGACGAGGAGGGCTTCTAAAGTTGTTAGTAGATGCCAGAACTTAGTGAAGCGGTGTAGCGTATGAAAAGAAAATTTCAATATAATAACAATAATGATGTCCTAGCACAGAGAAAAAGTATTTTTCATTTCTCAGTGGATAGTCATAGAAGGTATGAGAAATCCTTAGTGTATCACCAGAGCTAAGATCTGATGGACATCGAGATCCCTTCTGCACTTAAAACAAAACGGAACCTTTTTGGTAGCACCTGTATGAACGAGCGTCATCCGGCTCCCCACCAACTTTTCGGCTAGCTTACCCGACTCTCCATGCCTCAGTCCCTCTGTTCTTCGTTCAGCCACTCCTACAAGGCAAGTCATGGACTTTCTTACCTGGGGGACTTCTTCATAAGCTCTTTTTTCTGATGGTGACTGACTCTTTTTCTCCTTCAGTCTTAGCTTAAATGTCACCCCTCAAAAAAGCCATTCCTAACACTATGAATAGTAGTGCCTCTTATTCTTTTACATGGCACTTTATTTCCTTCCCCTTCTGCCTTTAACATTTGTCATAGCATTTAATTATAAGCAGTGCCATATCCTAAAGTATACATTTGTGATCCTTGTGTATTTCCTCTCCCCCTTTGCTTCCTTTGGCCCACATCTAGGGAGCAAAAAAAAAAAAAAAAAAGACTCAAAACTAGTTGAGAGCCTCTGGCTGTATGGTAGAAAAAGGATGTTTGCATTTTTTCATCATCCAAAGATTAGACAGGACTGGGGCTGCAGGAAGCAGGAAGAGGAGGCTGAGGGACTTCATTGACTGTAAAAGGAGAAACATACCCAAGGTGTGAGGAAAAGAAGACACCTGCACTGTCAGTACCAGGAGTAGAGCTGAAATACTCAGCACATTCTGTCCTGAGTGGGAAACCAATGTGTCCATGGCCTGTGGGCAACTGGTCCCATTCCTTGTCCTGGATGTTTGTTTGTAAGCCCTCTGGATTCAGGACAGGAACACACCGTGGAAGGCTGGTTAACGGCCCTCAAAGACATCAGTTCTTATTCCCTGGAACCTGTAAATGATGCCTTATGTGGAAAAAGGGTCTTTGTCAACATGATTAAGTTAAGGACTTCAAGGAGATTATTCTGCACGGTGTTTGTGGGCTCCACAAGGGTCCTTACAAGAAGGAAGTAGAGGGACATTTGACACAGAAGAAGGTAATATTCCTGTGGAGGCAGAGATCTGAGTGGGGTGGCCACAAGTCAAGGACAGCAGGCAGCCACTAGAGCAGCTGGAAGAAGCAAGAATGGGGTTCTCCTCTAGAGCCTCTTGAAGGAGTACAGTCCTGCTCACACCTTGGACTTGGCTCATTCGAACTGATTTCTGACTTCTGGCCTCCAGGACTGTAAGAGGATACATTTTTCACTGTTTAAGCCACTAAGTTTGTGGTGATTTGTGACGACAACCATGAGAAACTAACAGACAACACGTGGAGTGAAACTTTCATTACTTTGATCAATGTGGAACTGAACTGAATCACTGGGAGAATTTCCTTTAGGCTAGGATACAGCGAGGATATATCACCAGTTACATATACATCTATATGCATATATGTATTATTAGCATCGTTATTTTCTTACCGTCCACTGGGCAGAAAGTTCTAAGAGGATTATAACTTTTTTCTGTTTTGTTTACCATTTATATCCAGGGCTTAGCTCAGCAGCTGTCATATAATAATTGCTCTACAAATAATTGGTGAATGAACAAAAAACACTGTGAAATAGCACAAAATGAGGAAAACACAAACAACAAATGGTAAGAAAATGAGAGTAATAACTATGAGGAAAACTGCACCGGTAACTAAACTGAATAGTTGAATATCCATTGTCAGCAATCTAAACAGAGATTTAGGTCAGTTTGACCCCTTGTGTGGGAATGCTCTCTAGTATCTGGAGGTTTGTGCTTTAACATGGGCCAGATCCCAGTGTGCTCTGGCACTGACACATTTTCAATCAATTTTATCAACACAATCTCAGTGTGTCACTCAAAGTTCAAGTTGGTATAGCAATGTCCGAGAGCTACCATACCTGGTGCCCATTCCTGCTGGCTGAAATCCCAGGGTGAGAATGTAGCCCTCGGAGCCAGCAAGCTATTGTTACTTGTTCAATTGGGATAGCACAATCTCTCCCTGTTCCACTTTTTAAACGAAAGGGACTCTTATCATGAGCCAACTCAAAACGAAGGCGGCTGAATGCCACCTGCTCACTGTTACAAAATATACTAGATGGTGCTGTCGTCACTGAATGGCATAAAGCCACCTGACGGTGCTTCTCTTGGCTCCTTCACAATTGTGAGTGGTGTGTCACACGATGGCATTCACTAACAAAAATTTTCAACACTTAACTGAAATTCCAGTTTGCACTTCTAGTTCATTACAACCCAAACAACCTCCTTCTCAGGTGCCAAGAAAGGCAAAGGATCTGGAAACAACTCCTAGGCAGAGACAGAATGTGAGAGAATTGCGTCACTTGAGGCCTCAATCAAGGACTAAGGTGGGGACGCTCACCCCAGGCCTCTGCAGGAACCAAAGGCTGAGGCTCTGCCTTCCCCCTGTTTGTCTGCCTGGGCTCCCCTCTGACCATCAAGTGGACCCACAGAGTGATGTGGATCAGGGCTACACCCGGCTATTTGGGCCACATTGTCCGGGGTCCTGGTGTTTCTGTGCCTGGCACAAAGTGGAGTGAGGAATTAGGCAGACAGAGCAATTCAAATGCATTCAAGCCAAACTCTTCCTGCCTCTCCGTACTCTGAGCCATTTGAATTCAAGTAATCTCCTTTTTCAAAATGTTACTATTTTCAAGATTAGGTCTCAACTTTTGAAAGGTCAAAGCCTCTTATGAGAACTTGAGAAAAACAAATATACCCTCTCCCCAACAAAAAAGGATCTTTTTTACTGCAAACACGTAAAGGTGAAGACACCTTGATCTTTTCTATACCGTACATGAAAATACGAATTTTTGAATGGCTAAGATATTTATTTGCCCTTAGATCATGATGAATAAGGCCAGACTCCCTGGCTTAGAATTTCCAGGTGTGCCATTCAGTAGCTGTGTGACCTTGGGAAAGTTACTTAATCTCCCTCTTCCTCAGTTTCCTCATTTGTAAAATGAGTGCTCATATTAGTTAGCACCTAGTAGAGATCATTATGGGGAAGTAATAAATTCATTATGTAAAGTGCTTACAGTGGTTCCTTAAGTTTAAAACAACGTACATGGAGCTTCAACTATGTGCTGCGACTGTTCTAAGACTAAAGACAAGGCGATGAACAGGAAGTTCCTGCTCTCCGTGGGGCAGGCATCTCAATGTGCAGCTCCAGTTTTCACGGAGTGCATCTCAGAGTAATATGAAAAATCTTTTCATTGGTGTCTTTTCTCTGTTCAGAAAATCAGATTTTAAGACACATTTTCTCTCTGGAATGCCGTAGCTTCTTAGCACTCAAATCTGGGGTTCCAATTTTTTCCGTCCTGATTCCAAACCTGCCAAACAGTCTCTCCGCATAAATAATTTGGGCTGTATCACCCTTAACTTGGTATAGATATTTATAAAATGGGAAATGGCCATATTCCAGGAGGACAATTTATTCTGTTTCATCCCTAAATTTTTACTCATTCATCTGTTATGCTTAAAAATCAATTAGCACTGTGCATCCACTGGATCGATAGCTTTATTTAGCATTAACGACAGAGCCAGGTGAATTTAGCTGCAATTTCCCACCAATGATGCTCTAAAACAGTGCTTGGATTTCAGATATTAATGAAGGCCTCTTTTCTCTGTGACATATTTTTAAAGTTCTTGTGATTTTATTTTCTCTCTCTCTCCTCTGCTTCCTGCTTACCACCTGCCCTCTCTCCCATCAGTACCAGTAGGCTATCATCTTTCAGCTTGATTCTTTTAGACTTTCCTCCTTTGAAAAAATATCAGGAAATAATTATAGATACACAGGAAGTTGAAAATAAGTGTACAGGGAGGTCCCAAGCACCATTTATACACCTTCCTCTATATGAACATCTTGTAAAACTGGTGTGTAATATTAAAACCGGAAAACTGACCTTGGTACAATCCACAGAGCTTAAAGATTTCAGTGGAATTGACTTTTAAAATGATAAATTATTACATTTAGTAAGCATCAGTTATAATCATGATAAAGGCTGAAATTTACTTCATGTGTATATAGTTGGGTGTGGGTCTCTGTGTGCATTTGTGTGTATTAATTTGTGTGTGTGTGTGTGTGTGAGAGAGAGAGAACAGACTGTGGCCCTACCCATTTCACGAGACTATTTTGAGGAACAAATGGGAGAATCTCATGTGAATACTGCTCATAAACTATAAAGCACTAACTAAATACGAAGTGTTATAAGTATTATAGTATATTTATAATCTTTGTAGTCAGAAAAAATGTCTCAGTAGTGTGCACAGAGACTAGGTGGAGCCTATTTTACCTGCATGAGCAGGTGTGTAGGAATATATGGGAGTCTCATCAAAACCTCATCTGAAGACAGAATCAGAGTCACAGAGTTAAAAGGGACCTTAGGCCAACTGTTCCAGCTCTACACAGTACACGTATTTTGAAGTGTTCTTGACAGTGACCTTCTAAACTCTGATTAAAACCTCAAACAATGGACACATACTATTTCATGACTCAGTTTTTCTCTATTTAGAGAGCTCTCTACCTTGTGACTTTTACTCACTGGTCTGGGCTCTGTCATCTGGTGCCTCACACATTGGAGGGCAACAGAAGACAGTCATCATTCCCAAGGGCTTTCTTCTCCATCCTAAACAGTCAAGTCCTTCTCTAACATGTTTATTACATGCAAAACTGTTCATCGTTAAACTAGCTTATTGTTCTTTTGTAAAAAATATTTTTTAATAATCACCTGAGGATATGTTGATTGACTTCAGAGGGAGGAAGAAGGAGAGAAGAAAACATCAGTGTGAGAGAGGAACATTGATGGGTCACCTCCTGAACATGTCCCGACCAGAGACTGAACCCACCACCTGAACTAGCTCAGTGTTCTTCACATAAGGATAAACCAGGGTCAGGTACACAATGGGCTGCCTTGTTCAAGCAATGGACCAATCTCCTTCCATATCTGTGCATAATATTTGTATTCATGGGCCCTACAACCACTTTAGCATGTTTTTCTTTTTCTTTTTCCCAACTTGCTTCATGCAATATTCCCCTTAATGTCAACAGAATTCCCCCAGGCTTTTTCTCTTTTGTCTAGGTTTTGATGTTTAGCCATCCCCCTACTTCTGCGTACAGGTAGCCAGTGTTCTGGGCATGGGAGCAGGACTTCATGTAAATTCTTATTAGATTAGGCCTATTGTATCATGCTACTGGGATTTTTTATATTTGGACTCTATCACCACATGTATTTACTGTCCCCGCTGGCTCCATATCGGCTGCTGCCTTTATAAAGAGTTCTTTAGTCTTTTCTCAAAATTGTTGATGAAACACTTGGGCATAAAAGGGGAAAAGGGGATCATTAAAAAGCTATAAATTCTATCTGTAACATTTTGACCTCCTGTTAACGTTAAGTGTTAACTGAGAATTCAGCTCTAAGTTTTTACTGAGGGTTGACTTACGAAGCAGCCATACACAAAAGGCCTCTGTATTTTCTACAAAACTGCATTAGGTGATTCGATGTCTCATTTGTAAAAATTCCATGGGAAATTTCTCTTGGAGCTTAGGAGTAGCAAAAAATATTTCTCCCAATCATAGCTGAATTGGTATGAGTTTCCTTCTTTTTGATATCTAAGATTCTAAATCTCTTCAGATGTTTAAAGATCCATGGAATAATTTCTTTACTTTGTAGGTAAGGCATTAGGAAGTTTTCCCCAGAGTACAAAAGTTGTTAAGGTTTGCTTCAGCCCTACAAATCACGTCCTTCCAAAATTTGTTCTCAGTTTAGAATGGCATGTTCTGAAAATCTGCCATATTAATTTCCTTAAATGGTACTTTAAGTATAAATAGTAATAATTTAATCATTTGCTAATCTTTTCTTTTTTCTTTTTTTAGCCCTTTCATTACCAAGTAATCCTTTTCATTAAATACTTTGGTCTGACTAAAATTATCTGTATAAAAAAGACTTCTGGATTGGGTGTTAGAAGCCCGGGGTCTTTGCCTTGGATTAACTACTCTTTGTGTGACTATGGGAAAACCAGTGGGTCACGCAGTTTCTCATTTACGGAAGAAAAACTACCTCTTCATGAACTTCTGATAAATATTAAGACAATTAAAATGGACAAAACTTACTTTTAAATACTTTAAGATAGGTCATTTATAATATATAGCTTGATTATATGAATGTGCAATATTTTAAACACCAAATTTAGGAGCTTTGTAAACGGATCCAAGGTGGTCAGAAAGCACTGTCTCAGGAAGGCATTAGAGGCCGGCCACTACGTAAGCATTTGTTATACCCATTTCAGTGAGTACATGATGCTTTGCTTATTAGCAATAATATGGGAAAAATGGATTGTCACTGAGAAAATTAGTGACTCATTAACAAGCATGCTAAATGGAACTTCATTAATTAATATTCCACTTAATGTATGTGGGATGTTAAAGACTTTTGGACACATCCCCCACCTTTACATGAGCAGGGTACAAGAATCTTAAAAAGAACCATGGCCTGTCCCTTAGCATTAGTGGCACAAGTTTGAGCACTAAACTTTCCTATTTCCAGTAGTCAATCTGATAGAATTTCTGGCTGTCTGATGCTGAATATAGGGGTGCCAGAATCCTGGTCTTGGAATATTGTTTCATCTGCCTCAAATGAACCCTCTTTCTAAGGTAATGATTGGAACATCTGATGGACAGAAAACTGTGATTTCACTAAACTTTCTAGAAGAGGTTGCATGAATCTGTTAATGCCTCTTTTGTTAATAAATGTTTGCCAAAATATGCCTATAAATGTAGGAGAAGTTGCTGTAAGACTTACTTGGAACATAACCAGCATTAGCATTATCATGCTAACCTCCTCAGCCGGCTTCAGTAACCATCCTTACCTGTTCAAGATGCATATGACCAAATTATTACTGGACAGTTCTCCACAGGCATTTCGCCTTATTTTAATCTTCATCAGCACCCTTCAAGTTACTACTCCCCTTATCCAGATTAGAAAATTTAAGTTTAGGGGATATTAATCTACAATCATATGGAAATTGAGTGGTAGAGTCTTCTGTATCTGATTTCATCTCTCCAATTCCCACCCCCATCAAAAGCCTCCCATACGAACTTACATGGTCATTGCAAGGGATGGATGAGTCATTATGACATGCCTACAAGCTGTGTTCCCTGCAAACACACGGATTAAATCAAGACTCTCTGGCTCCCTTGACAGACAGTTAAAAGTCAACTGCCTATTAAAGTGATTTCACATATGTTTATTATGCTTTATATAATTACAACTACTATTAATATAATTTTGGTTCTTTTTGTACTTTTCATGTTTTAAATTCTATACTTTCTTGTGATCTACCTAATATATTCAGAAAACTTGGAAATTCATACACTAAGGCACAAATTATTACTTCGAGGCATGATTATATGACCTAGCTCTAGAGCAGTCTCCTAGAAAGCTTGATTCTGAAATGGTCAGTTTGTACATGCTTTGAAGAAGTCATAGTTATCTAAAGGTCAATGAAAAGCTCATCTCAAAGCATTGTTAAATGGACAAAGGTAAACAAAACGGTAACTTTAGACTAGGGATGCAGAAAGTGATGGAAAACAGTCATGGGCTGGTGATTTTGATGTACACGAGGGATTAGCAGAGGTGAAGGGAGAGTTTCGGGTTCTATAAAACTACTAGGCAGGCAAAAAATAAAAAGACATAAAACATAAGATATAAGCACAGAACACTTTACCCCATAGTTAGCCAATAAAATATTACATTTTAAATGCATTTGATTCTGGATAGTCTAAGCAGAAATCGTATGTCCACAGAAAAAACCCTAAATCTAGTTTGTTAAAATCTTAAGTTCTTAGGAAGTAAAAAGGTAATTATTGACATGATCTTATTTACACTCCTGAAATGTGTGTTTTAGTTTATTTATTGATTGATTTAAAGACTTTATTTATTTTTAGAGAGGGGGGAAAAGAGGAAGAAAGAGAGGGAGAGAAACATCAGTGTGAGAGAGAAACATTGCTCAGTTGCCTCTCCAACTGGGGACCTGGCCTGCAACCTAGGCACGTGCCCTGACCGGGAATCAAACCAGTGACCTTTTGATTTGCAGGCTGGCACCCAACCCACTGAGCCATACTAGCCAGGGAAGTTACTTATTTTTGATGTAAGTAAAAGTTATGGGAAGAAAATTATTCATTTTACAGTAAGCTCTTTCTTTAGCAACTCATCATTACATGTGGTGGTAATGGCATCCAAAGGATACAAGGTTATGAAAAAAGGTATGTTCCTACTTAAAAAAAAAGTTATATATTTTAATTTGCTTTAACTTCATGTGAAAATTAAAATATTAATATTGAATAATAGATAATGTAATCAAACATTTTTGTGGGGGAGGCCGACATTTTTAATATATTCTGGCTGTACACCTGGCTTAAAGAATTATCTGAGCATTATCCTTTTCCATGTATATCATTATGTATATTAAAATTATCCCTCCTCTTTAATTAAATAGAAAATGTAGGGTGAAGAGTTTTATCTTTATTTTTAAAATGTATTTGCTTATCAACTTTGAGTAATAAGTGCTTGGAAATTACTATGTTCTTCTAAACATTAATTAGATTAGAGTATTAAATGGGAAAAATTCTATCAGTTGGGATGAGTTTCCAACTAGTTCATACATATTATAACAGAACAAGACGAATGGAGGCATAAAAACTGTAAAATTCTCCCCCTGCTTCAGTAACTGCAGGGGGGAAAAAAGAATGTGCTAAAAGAGAAACCCTCTGGTTACTTTATGAACATACCACTCCGTTCACTGATAGCAGCTGGTCTCCTCTTTTGAGGCCTCCGTGTCTTTCAGCCACCCCTCCAGGAATGATGCGAGAGATATAAATGGGGGAATTTTGCTCCTTTCCTCCCATCACGTTAAAACCAAGGCCTTCATCAGTCTTTGGCAGTTCGACTACCCGAGGGTGGGAGTGGCCTTCACTAGCAGCAAAAGCTGCAACTGTTGCCTGCAAGACAAGATGGTCACTTGGTAATACAACAAGGGAAGTCAGGCTGATCATATGCTGTGCAGTGGGGAGATCAGGCAACTCCTTATATTTTTATAGCACTCTCCTGTGAAGAAAGAACACAAAAGGGAAGGCCGTTCTGCATGTAGACATCATCTAAGGTTCAGCTTCTTTGGTAAAGTCCAGTCCAGCTATTTCCAACTTTCTAGACCTTGTCCTCTATGATAAAAACTTCTCTTTTACATAAAAAAAATTTTTCCAATTATCTCAGTTAGATGGAATTACTCTTATTCTTACACTCCAAATAGGTTTGGTCTGTATGCTACCCACATATGACACATATACTGTAATTTTGATGTACACATGGTGACTATGGGCACCTGAAGGGCAGAGCTAGTAGCTTACACTTCTCTGTGTGACACACGGTCTAACCCAGTGCTTGCACACAAGTCTTCATAATAATTTATTCAATAAACTGAGGAGCACTTATATGTACATGGGTATATACTGGCAAATACATCTATAATTTTCCAACTGCCAGACCACTGGCTTGGCAATTTTGGTTCTTTTTTTTTTTGAGAATGCCTAAAAGAAAATAAGAGCTATAATAAAATAATAGATTTGAACAGATTACTATTTCAGATCAATATTCCATATTTTTTTGAGATGCCCTCTTTTCTGGCACAGGTTTTTTCCCCCCTGAAATTTCACATTAACATTTCAACTACTACAGCAATGTAGGTATAAGGAGCAGTCTATGGTTTTATACCTAGTTATACAAAATATCATCTAATATGGAAATAATTTTACTTTAAAATTCATCTAATAATTAAAAAAATAAATCGAATGAATAAACTTACCATTCATCCCTACCCCTCATGGAAATAAAATTACAGCATAATAAAATTAAGCAGTTTCTAACAAGAAAATATTCTTTGCCTGCTTCTTATTTTCCACCTCCATTAACCTTTCTTAACCAGTTGATTAGATGCCGACTATAAAGTGATTTACTCAGCACTGTAAAGATATTGATTCCCAACTACTGTACATTCTTCTCCACACACAGCATTATCACATCAATTTAGCATTAGCTACTGTCTGCATTTAATGAAAGAAGGTGAATGATATGGAAATAATGGCTTGTTTTTAGCTACATGCATTTGCTCATGCAAACCTTGTCGTCATGCACAGTGATGGCTGACATGGATGCAATGCAGACAGCCCAGAAACAACCAGAAAATATTGTGCTATTGCAACATTATGCTGCTATCCTGCTGTTCTACATGAATAAGAAATGAGAACGGTAAAACACTACATAATTCTCTTTCCCCTTAATTAAACCATGTAGGGATCCTTTTTTCTCTGTGTGTTCCACTTCAGTACAAGCAAAGCATGATGTAATGATAATAACACCCTTTTTTTTGCTTGGGTTAAAAACATACTCACAAATCTACAGTGTTCAGTTACAGGACAAAACTAAGAAATCTAGAGGAAAACCAAACAAAAGGTGATGTAACACAAAAAGAATTCAGTGAAAAAGTTTGGTTCTTTTCACCAGTTCTTATTTCTTACATATTATTAAAAACAGAAAAGCTTTTACAGAACAAGTGTGTATGAATCACAGTATTTCTGGGTTTGTAAAATAAGAACAGCATTGGCGATTTTAGTTTAAAACTGTTATTTCCTAATGGTCTATTTTCCAGATACTTTCATGATTCTATCGCTGTTAACATTTCTATTGGTAGGGTCTCTGCAATATTTGAATTTAAGTTTTTAAAGAGCAAATGTGGTCACCACCACAAAAGGTGACAAGTTGGCCCATTACATCAACATCACATTCTTTCAGCTCCCCTCTGCTCAGCAGCCTACGTGGAAGAATCCTACATTGCTGGGTGTCAGGTGAGTTCTCTTAATGACTAACTGGAATCAAATCTGCAGACTGGTGGGAATAAATCTTCATGCACTGAATAGGGAATAGGTTCTTTCAGATCAGGGGAACGTGTCAGAAAACCAAGTAGTATTTCATACAATGAATCAGTAGATTTGCTTGTGCCAAATGGACATTTAGTGAGTTTAATGAAATCATTCTCCTTTCTTAAGCTACAGAAGCAGCAGAAACGTTCAATTTTCCATTAGGATTTTTACCTGGGAAGTAGTACTGGTTCTAGACTCTGGGCTGCCACTGATGTCTAAATTCTCTTACAGTGTACACACGAGAATACCTGAAACACACACGCGCACAATCAATTACTAGATCACTGGGGTTGAGTATATTTTTAAAGTTACTCAAGTCTTACCTTTGCTGTGGCCCTGGCACGGAACTCGGGACAGCCATTAACGGTTATCGTTTCATGCATATATTGATATACCTGAAATGTTCACATAAAAAAAAGCATGTGTAAGAACATGAAGAATATTCATTCTTTCATTGCAGAGAGGACAATACATTTTCATTGCAATGCAAAAGTTCCCTAACACAAAGAGGAATAGGTCTGAATCAATTATCCTGATGACCTTGGGCCAAAACTTCCTCTTATTTTTTGGGGGGAGAGGTAGGGTAGAGAAGGTAAATCACTTTTATTCATAATTTTTTAATTTGGCTATTCATGTTTATCAAATATAAGAACTCATTTATTTTCTCATATATACTATAAAAACTACTTTGTCCATAAAAATTTTTAGCATTAGATAGAGCTCTGTCAAATGTGTGATAAAAATTATATATATATATATTTACTTTCTGAATCTAGGTAACACTTTAAAAATAGTTTTCTAAATTAATATTACACAAAACTGAAAAAACTGTCTTTGCATGTTGGAGGATATGTTACCGTTCATGACACACTTGTAATTCACGGATAAAAAAGTATTCAGGAGCAAAGACAGGTAAAGTAAGAGATTCTTAAAACTAGTAACAGAGCAACATATCAACTATGGGTCCATGTCAGTGTGTGGGGGAAACAGTAAGAACGTACAGTAAAATCTGGACCCAGAATGATGTTGTAGAAAGCATAGAGGTTCTGTTCACTAATAGACCTAAGTTGGAGCCATACATTAATGCAGTTGGGCTAGTTATTTATTATTATTATTATTATTAAATGGTTCTCACGTTATTTGACCCCAATCTTTCAGGAAGAAATCTCTTATGACTAGAAGTTCATCAACACTTTTTATGGAGAATTAATCAAAAACTAGTTCTCAACTGGAGCAAATCTCCCCCTCCTCCCACCCGCACCAAGGAGACATTGGCAATGTCTAAGAACATTCAGGATTGCCACTGATGGGGAAAGGACAGTGCCTCAGCATCTAGTACACAAAAGACCGGATGCTGCTAAACATCCTACAATGCTCCTGGTGGCCACCCACAGCAAAGGATTACCTATCAAAACCTCAATCACGTTGAGATTGAGAAACCAGGAACTAAGGAATCAAGCTGTATCTTTTCTTTTTATATGCTATAATTAGTAAGCCATAAAAACATACTTGTATAGCACCAAGTAAAGGAAATCTTCCATAAATAATTTTTGGAGTAAATTATCATGATTCTGGTGTGCACTTAATGAGGGCTTAAGCCGAGTGTACTGCTAAGCATTTTCTAGCAAGGAACTCATGTAAGTCTCACAACTTAGGGCTCAGGCAGCCTACCCAGAGCAAACAGCCATGGACCAGCCAGCACGCCCCCAAGGGTCACACAGCGGGTCAGGGGCGGATTTAGCAGAGATTCGCACCTAACTGCCTCGAAAACCTCTCCTCTCTCAATCACATTGGGCTTTCCTCTAGTAAGACAGCATCAGACCACCACTGTTTTGGCAGCAAGCCTGGAAACAAAACCTTGCAGATATCACAAGTGTTTATTTCTATTTTGAACGAAGGTATCTAGGTTTGAGATTTTGTTTATACATGTATATGCAGACTCTGTAGACAATGCCACACTATAAACTTTACATTGAATCACTCTTGATTTTAAAAACCCTGATTGCTACAAATAAGTTGGTAAGGCATGACCAATCTATACCATGAGTTGCTTATCCTGCATTCCTCTTCTACATGACCTTAAGCGACCTACTATCTGTGCATCTTACTTTTCTGCTATGTGAAACCTTACCTTCAAGGAGCAAAGAAGACAAAGTATGTGGCTCTATAAGCCATAACCTATTATTCTTATAATAGCTACTATATTTCTATTATTACTTTTATACCCATGACTAAGATACAATTGGAATAATGCCTTTAGAATTTAGCTGTTTGGCCAGCAAAGGGTGGGGAAGAAACCTTGAGCTCAAAACTAGATTTTGATCGTTAGGTCTTAATTTTATTACCTTTCGTATTTTGATGTCATTTAAAATTGCTGTGTGAGCCAGACGCCAGGTGGCCCCGCCTAAGCCAACCTGCTCCGCTGAGCATTGCCTGGCTCTATGACCCAGTTCTGTCCAATGAGAATTCAACTGGAAGTGGCTCAGAGGCTTCTGGGAAAGTGCTGCTCTCTTGGTACCAGTTCTGTTCTTCTCCCTTTTCTACTTCTCATCCTCAGTGTGGATGTAATGACACCCGCAAGCAGTTACCTTTCTCTTGACTTGTAACAAGGAAAAACAGTCCTATTTGTTTAAGCCAATTTTTTTTAAAATTGGATTTTTTGCTACTTTCAGCCAAGAGAATTCCTGATTGTTAGATTATTCAAGTAAATATTCTACAGAACCATGTTATCTTTAAAGCTGGTTATCTTCTAGCCCCAAATTCCAAAAGTTATATTATAATTTTTTCATTAAGAATTTGTGTAAATTTGTTAACATGAGGGCCTAGAAACTGAAAGCGGACAGATGACAATTGCAGTTTAAAAAGGGTGGGGTGAGAGACTAGCCCTTTGGAAAACACTGTTCAGAAAATGAAAAGACAAGCTGATTGAAAGAAAATAATTGCAAAACATGTACCTGATAAAGGTTTCATATCCAGAACACATAAAGAACGCTCAAAAGTCAACAATAAGGAAACTATGCAATTAAAAATCAGGTAAAGTATTTGAAGAAACAGGTCATCAAAAATGATATATGGGTGGCAAAAACGAAAAGATACTCAATTTACTCATTAGGGAAAAATTAAAATCAAAACCATAATTAGGTACATCGACACACTTAAGAGATTGTCTGGATTTAAAACAAATACTGACAATACCTAACAAGGGCAAGAATGTTGAACAACTAGACCTCTTGTATATTGCTGGTTGGAATGGAAAATGGCACAGCCACTTGAGAAAACAGGATAACAGTTTTCTACAAAGTTATACCTTCACTGAATATAAAATTCACTTATATATTCATACACAAGTGAGATGCAAACACTTCCAGCAGCTTTATTTATAGTTGCCACAAACTGGAAACAACTCAAATAGCTTTCAACTGTGAATGAATTATCAAGCAGAAGCAAATCCATACAGTGAAATAATGCAATAAAAAGGGACAAACTACCCATACGGCAACAGTGTGGATGAATCACAAATGCACGTTTGCTAAGGGAAAAAACCATACTCGATGATGATTTCATTTATGTGACACTCTCAAAAAGGCAAATGACAGGGACAGCAAAAGATCGAAGGTCACCAGAAGCTAGGGGTGGAGGTGAGTTGACTGCCAGGAACGGGGGACTTGTGGGGAGTGTTGGGACCGTTCTACATCTTAGTAATGGTGATGGCGACAGATTGTATGTGGTTATTAAAGCTCTGAGAACTAAACACTGGAAAGGGGAACTATTACACTATGTAAATGATACTTCAATAAACCTGACTTTTAAAAAAGCAGGAAATATTTTTAAGAGATGAAACTATTTAGATATTTAATCTTGATTTTTAGAAACTAAAAATAAAGGCTTTGAAACACAAAGACCTACATATATTTAAGAAAGTATTTAATATAATAAAAAGATAACATTAGTTCTCATTCCTCAAAGTGTGTAAGTGTGCAAAGCAACAGATATACTTTAGTGGATGGTAACATCTCTTTCAAACATAGGATTCTCCAGGGATTTTGTATGTAGTGCCTCCTCATGAACAGGCTGGCTGCTACA
>VMDR010017078.1:0-20476 GCA_007922815.1 Macrotus californicus | reverse complement strand
GCTGCTAGTCATGGAAATGATGCATCTTCTTTTAAATCTATTTTTAAAAATTGAAATAAAAATAATTATGTCAATTTTTAAAACATCAGTTTTATCATTTTCTCTTCCTTTTAACTGTGAGTTACTGTGTATACATTGTATCTGACTTTTTTTTAACTGTGGGAATTTCTTAAACCTAAGAATGTAGGGTCCAGAAAAAGCTTTCCTACAATTGCTTTATAACCTTTCTTCCTACCCCTTTACCAAAGAAAAGAACAGGATGGGCAAGGGGGTGGAGGGGAGAAAGCAGAGAGGAAAAAAATCAGTAGCAGATCCATGCAGCAGTAAAACCTCAAATAAAATCACATCCAAAGAATCTCTTGTGGTTTCACACAATATGGTAAAATTAGAGATTGCAGGAAACCAACTAAATTAAACTGGGAACATTTGAAGAGAAATGAGCAGACTTTATGAAAATGACACGTTGACGGACCAGTATGCTTTTTTATCAACAATTTTTTTGTTAAGGCGCAGATCAAAGGAACCTGCATATGTTTTCATTTTGTTCTAACTAGAAAATTACATCCAGATGTTTAATAGGCATTCAGTTGGTTTTTCAGCATTGATTAGATATGTTGGTTCTGTTTGCTTACAAGTGTAGCCGGATCATTAGCTAATGCAAAGAAATGTTTGCTGTGAGTTGCTAATTAGGGCTTTTGGAAACCCTCCATGCTCAAGAACAATTTGTACAGTGGCCAGAAGAACTTGTGGGACTCTGGGAAGTTGTTTTCCCTTTTCTGTCAGGGTGGGGAGAAGCAGAGGATCCTGTTCCCTAATCTCCCCTTTGCCATCGGGGATTGCGATGCTATCCATGAGGATTGGAGTGCAAATAAATTAGGAAGGGACCACACAGGCACTCCCAAACACAGAGATAAATGTGCTCTTTCTGGAACAGCCACCATGCTGTCTTTGGGGATGGGGGGAGTGAACATCTAAAACACCGAACATTAACATGTGGAAGATGCTTGGTGCTAATGTTATCAAATACACAGCCTTTTTAAGTATACTTTAGAGACAGATGGGAAAGCCCTTTATGATAAATGAGTGTACTTGAATTCATTACTGTAGTACTTATAATTAAAAATGTCTCCTTTGCAATTTCAGTTCTTTAACAGGGTACAAGAGACTGAGCTCGAGAAGGGAAGGGCTGGGGCTAGTGAAAGGAGTGAGGGAGTGGAATTTTGGAGTGGAGGATGAGCCTGGGAGGAAATGCAGTATTTACTTTCACAGCCCATCCATTTGTTTACCTTGTTAAAGCCCCAAAATTTGTAGGAGATTAACCATTCACACAGCATTCAAATAAACTGTTTGAGAATTTGAGGCACCCAGCAGATAAACATCTTGGCTGGCCAATCACATTTTTTAAAAACACTTGGCCTGCAGAAGAACACCACCTCTGCTAGGGTCAAACTTTTGTTTGCTTAAGTCTGTATTTCTCGAGAGGTATCAGGCCAAAATAGCCAGTGTTTATAAGCTATCACAGAAGTGCAGATACAAATGCCATTGTATCATGTTCTTCTGCGTTTAGATGCCCTTTCTAGGCCTGTTTACAGCTGGTGCACATGTGTGGCACACTCCTATGTTGTTAAATGTAGACTAATTAATTTGGGATTTTCACACCAGGAGAATAGATTCATTAATTTTTCTTGAAATATGTCAAGCAGGGGGCCTTTCAGAGTTTTCCAGGTCCACTTAGGGAGATGTCCTTGAACAGCAAGGACGGTATTTGGGGAGCAAAATGAGCTCAGGCCATAATAATGGGTCTCAGTGAATTTAGCTATCCACTGCCCCCGCCCCTGTCCCCCTTAACCCATTCTAAGTCTGATCAAAGTTGTGATAATATACTTTTTTATTCTTTCAGTTTAGCATTTACCTCAAAAGAGGCTAAAGGGCATTTGGTGGACAAAGGACAAAAGTAGTTGAAGGAAGCACCTTTGATGGTCTTTCCTACATATTCGCATAACAAGAGCAGACGTTAGCCCCTTACTGCTTGCTCTTTGACTTGACCCACCTCATTTGCAGGCCCTGGACTTGCTTGGACATCAACATTAAACTGAGACACCTTTCCTTTTATCTTAAAAACTTCTGATTTGGCAGTACCATTTAAGAAGCTTTCTTCCTGAAGCAGCAATTTCTGTGAAGGGTTAAAGTTTGAGTTCAGCTAATCTGTGATCTCTCTGTGTTCTTGGTTGAAGGCAGGTGAGCTGTGGGGTTGAAAAAGGGGCTAGAGGTCAAGGAAATATTCCAGATACCTCCCTCCATGGATTCTAGAATGGCAGCAAGTCTAGGCCTGGACAAACAAATCCAGTGACATAAATACAGAATGTTAGGGCTAGAAGGCAAGGAAATATTCCAGATACCTCCGTGGATTCTAGAATGGCAAGTTGAGGCCTAGACAAACAAGTCAAATGACATAAATTCAGAATGTTGGGACATTCCACAAGACAACTGTCCTGGGCTGTTTAAAAAGTCACTCTCAGGAGAGGGGGCAAAAAATGGGAGGATAATTCCATAAAAACAGACATAAGTGAATTTTTATTGGCTCTTGGTCGGAAAAAAAACCCCAGCAATTATGAAAGACGTTCTTGGACAATTTTAATGTGGACTGAATCTCAGGTAACATGGAATTATTGTTAATGTTTTCGACGCGAGAACATTGTGGTTCTGTAGAAGGATGTTATTCTGAGAAGAAGCATGGTGGGACGTGCAATTTCAAAGGATGCCAGCAACTACACATAAGTGTGTGTGGAGTAAGGGAAAGCAAGTTTAGCAAACAACTGCAGTTACAGAATTTAGGGATGCCATCTGCAGCTACTCATTTTACTATTCTTTCAACTTTGCTGTATACTTGAATTTTTCCATTGTAAATAGTTGGGGAAACTAATTTCGGGTTTATTTTGTACATCTTTTTTTTCATACAGTACATGGAAATTCCTTTCAGAGTTAAAAGATTGACTTACAATGTTTCTAGTTTTAAAAAGTACCAAAAAAAGTTATCATTATTATTATTTTTTTTGATCATGGAAAAGCTGTTGTATTAATAACCAAAGTATCACCCAGTGTTTTTGCTCTGGATCTTTAAATTATTTTATTTTATTATTTACACCATTTTATTTTTGTTTGTTTATTTTCTGCAATTTCAAATATTCATTAGCTATCAATTAATATAAAATGGAAATCTTTAAACAAATTAGGACATTACATTAGCAATCCTTTAATACATCATTTTGTGGGCCACCAAGCTCAGAATCACCAAAAAATCTATAAAATAGACTGTTTATATGTTAAAAATAAGGTAATGGCGAATAAATTTTATTTTAATTTCTTAATACGCATTATAAATAGTTGTTCCGCTGGCCTTTTCATCACTTGAGGCTAGAGGGAAATTTATAAATGTGATTTGGAAATTTCCTTAATATTTTGAAATATAATGCTGAAACAGATTATTTCCATGTACTACGCTTTAAATATTAATTTTGTAAAGAAATGAAAATAGCACTGAATCTTGGATGATGTTATTATGCTCACCTAGAACCACAGAGGCACATGTTCATGATATGCTAATAAATAGTTTTCTAGAAAAGTCCTGAAAAGTGACAGGGCATAATCTGAGAGGTGACCGTTGGAATGTGGCATCCATGATTTTTTTCTTTAATGGTAACTATTTAGCTTTTTTTTTTTTTGGCTTTTCTTATCACCATTATGTTTACTGAAAGGAAAAATTTCCCCGACAACGGTAAACAGATTCTAGTTTGCATGTGAACAGCTTAAATCCACAACTTCCAATGAAAAACTTGCCTTAAAGAAAGACAAATACGAAAATACAGGAAAACCAGGACTTTTCAAACAGTGACTAATCAGTGGGTCAAATATTTGCAGCCACCATCCACATAAGCAATGCTTATGTAAAATGAAAACGTTAAAAATAACTGTTTCACCATGACAGAAAAAGCCCCACGGGGACAGTTACTGTTCTGGTTTCTCCTATTGGCAGCCTCCACACTCCAGCAGAACTGGCAAGCTACAATTGACACTTGAAAAAGTGTTACACCAAACATGACAAGTATTAGAGAAATGTTGATTAATGCAAACAGCCCGCCTCAAGGAATAATACCTTTCTTAAGAAAACTGGTTTTCTAATTAACATTTCTTTTTTTTTTTTAAAGATTGTACTTACTTTTAGAGAGAGGGGAAGGGAGGGAGAATGGGAGGGTGATGAACATCGACAGGCTGTCTCGCACACTCCCATCTGGGGGCCTAGCCCTCAACCCAGGCCTGTGCCCTGAATGCCCAGATTGGGAATCAAACTGGTGACCTTTTGGTGACCTTTC
This sequence comes from Macrotus californicus, assembly GCA_007922815.1. NCBI lineage: Eukaryota > Metazoa > Chordata > Mammalia > Chiroptera > Phyllostomidae > Macrotus > Macrotus californicus. The sequence continues at coordinate 16,106 of VMDR010017078.1, read as the reverse complement.
AGTTCGAAGGCTGGCGCTGAGTCCACAGTGCCACACCAGCCAGGGCCAAACTAGCATTTTTATAGACAGGGGTCTTCAGGTAACTCCATAGAAGTTATTTGCTTTTGCCAGAGAGAGGGTATGTGATCATATCTGCAGAGGGTATGTGATCATATCTGCATGTTTGATTTCTGAAAATTAAAAAAAAAAAGTTGATAGGTTGAAAAGGACCCAAAAAAGAAAGGAAATCCTGACCTGTTACAGCAGAGACAAACCTCGAGGACATTATGCTAAGTGAAATAAGCCAGAAACGAAAGGGCAAATACTTGGTGATGCCATTTGTAGTGAGGTAGCTAGAGTAGCCAAATTCAGAGACAGAAGGAGAAAGAATAGAGGCCGCAGGGGGTGGGGAGGGGATGGTGGTTGTTGCTCAATGGGTGCCGAGTGTCAGTTTTGCAAGACAGAGAGTCCTGTGGACAGGCAGTGATGGCGGTACCACAGTAATGCCAATGTGCTTAATGACACTGAACTGTACAGTTAAAAATGGTTGAAATGGTAAATTGTGTGTTATGCATATGTTAACCAAACTTTTTAAGTCAATAGGGGTCTTTTATTTTTTCTGTCTTGCACAGGTTTTACTGAAGATTCTCATCCTTTTCATTTCCTGAATTTGTGCATACCCCTGTTTGCTTATTGAGCACTTATGTGTCAGACTGGGTTCTCCGTGTGGTACTTGTTGGTATTACCTCATTTGACCCTCGCCTCACTTCTGTTAGGCAAGTACTATTATCATGCCTGTTTTACCAATGAGAAACCTGAGGCCTAGTACTTTCCCAGAGTGACAGGTACTGACACTCCAGAGAGCCCCCTAGCAGCCACTATCCAGGGCTGAATACTTCCTTACCCCTCACGTTTTTCGCTCTCACTAGGTCACATCCCTCCCTGATCTTCTGATACGAAAACATGTATATGTGTTTTGCCCACAAGCTTGGTAGGATTTCTCTTGGTAGTTTTGAGGAGAGGTTGACACCTGTAAACAGAGCTAACAATTTTCTCAGGGCTCTAGAATTGTGTCTGCCCTCAGAGAAATGCTGCCACCTTCACTTGTATACTTTCTGACCGTACCCAATCCATACCCCAGATTGCAGTGCAGCAAAGAAAAAAGACGGGCTCAGTAGCCCACTGTGCAGAAGATTGAGGGAGACTGACTACAAGCCTTAATTTCACCTAGGACAGCAAAGCAAGTGTCCTTATTTACAAGTTCACCAATGATAACATTAAAAATGTAAAAATAAAAACCAGGGGACCATATATAGTTCTGTGATTGATAATGGTTTGGGATGTCTTGGGAATAGTAGACATATACTCTGGGTCCTGACAATATGTTTGGAAACATTCACGTTGTTGAATGTAAATGGATTTGTTTCTAGCCTCCAAAGCCCTCTGAGAATCAATGGCTTTCAAATATCTTTGTGAAGAAATATGTTTTTAAAATCTCAGTCCAGTTGTCATGCTCTTTTACCTATACATGCACAGGTCACATCCACAGGTTATAACATATAATTTAAAAGCACTGCTTTAAATTATGCTGTTGTATTAGGATTGTCCAGAGAAGTAGAACAAACAGGAAATATAGAGAGATTAATTATCATTTATTACAAGAATTGGCTCATATGGTTATGGAAGCCACAGAGTCTCATAATCTGCCATCTGCAAGCTAGAGAACCAGGAAAGCCAGTGGTGTAATTCAGTCCAAGTCCAAGGGGTCACTTGTATAAGTCCCAGAGTAGTGTGAACTCAGGAGAACCAAGAGCTTGATGTCCTAGCTCAAGAAAACTAGAAAGTTCATCCAAACAGAGTTCACCTTCCTCCCTTTTTTGTTCTATTTGGGGAGTGTGCCTAATGGATTTGATGACTCCCACCTACACTGGTGAGGGTGATTTTCCTCAGTGTACTGAATCAAATGCTAATCTCCAGAAGCATCTTCATAGACACACCCAGAAACTCTCTAGGCATCCTTTAGCCCTGTCAGATTGACACATGAACCATTACAACTATAGATTTTCAATTTGAATAGTAACACCTCCAGTTTATGCGAAGTCATTAACCCCAAAACCATGTTCATGAAAAATGGCAACACCAGCCTACTCAATAATATTAGGGATTGTTCTTTCCTTTACATTCATTTTTTGCAATGATAAATCATAACCCCTGCCTTAAACAAAGTTACAGTCTAAGTTCCAAATCAGTATGATTCAGAGCTCTTCAGAAAATTTCCTGAATAATTATTTTGTCACTTCCTCTGAGATCCCTTCACTTCCTCTGAGATCCCTTTTCTGCCTTTCCCCCTCCCCTCTCAAGCATCCCCCTCCCATCCCCCACATCCCATGGCATCCCTCATTCTTCTCTCTCCAGGGCCCACTCAAGTTTCCTGGAATGGAATTTCTGTCTTACTGTATTACCTTGGGCAAACCACTTCTCTCTGGGCCTCAGCTTCCTCACCTATAAAATGCTGGTAATAGTACATACAAGCCTCTCCAGGTGGTTGCCTGAACTGAAAGGGATTAGCTGAGATTACATAGTATAGGACTTAACATAGCGGTGGGCCCTGACAACTTGTTCTCTTTATATGTTTTACTTGGGGCTCGAGGAAGGCCCTGCCTTAGGTTACCAGGAGCTGGGGCAGTGCCACCCCAGCTACTGTGCATCCTGGAAAGTCAAACTAGACTACAGTAGGATTCCAAAAGTGTGTTCTGTCATGGCCCAATACTCAGGCCCAGGAACTACATCACAATGGTATTTCTCTGTGGCAGGATAAATGGATCTCAGGGAAAGGCCGAGCCACTGACCTTGAGACCTTGAATAAATGTCCTAGCACCCCATGCCTATTCACAGGCTGTTTGATACTCAAGAAAAAACACAAGTACACATATATCTTTGGAAGTAAAGATACAATTTGGGGAGGGAAGCCTATGAAAAGAAATCATGAACAACATCAGTTATTTTTGGTAGCTAACTGTCCTGAGTTGCCCATTTAGATAATATAGTAAGAAAAAAAAAGGGTAGCTAAACAGCAAAAGGTTAATGGAATTAGGTTTTAAATATGCTCTTCTTGAATGTCATGCCTTCTCACCCATTCAGTATGAAGTTGTGCATTGGAAGGACCTTGAGAAACACATATAGAAATTAGGAAGTCAATTAGATATTGACTGAACTCTTGAGGAATGTGATCTGGTCTAGGATTATTTCTGAACTGGAACTTCCACTCCCCTCTCAGAGACTTTTCTTTCACATCATCTATTTCATTAGCGATGGCCAAGGTCTCAAATCTGTGAGTAAGGTTTAGTGAGAATTGATGAGGCCTGGCTAAATAAGAATCCTAATGGCTGTGGGTTGCTATTACGTGGTAGAAGTCAAACTCAATTATCTTTAAATTCAACAATTCTCTGTCTACTGAGAGACTCTTTAGGACCTCTTCCATGTGTCTTTCTTCATTTGAAATCTTTATACGGGAGAAAGAAAAAGAAGATATCTTTCTCTCTAGATTTGGCTTTTTCCACTAAGGAAAAATGAAACTATCAGGTAAACAGTATTGGCTACTCAGGTCAGGCTTGAAACAAAAACTCATGATTATGAAGCATAGTATGCTTAGCTTCTGTATACATAGACCAATTCTACCAGCTTTTATATCAAGATTACTTCTCTCCCTCTCTGCAACCGTTTAAGGAAAAGTTCTATTTGGGAGGCTAGAAGAAAGCCTATCTTTATGCTGTGAACCGTGCAGTGAGCTCCCAGGATTGGAGGAGAGAAGAGGGGAACGTGGTACTTCTTGCTCTTAAATTTCACTCAATGAGAATTCCTTCCATGTCCAATGGGAAGGCATCTCTAGAATTTGCTGTCTGTCAGCTGTTATGGAATGTCTTCACACAAATCCTCAGAAATGCACCTCACTTTTTCAGTAAGTGTGTTCACACAGTAATACATTAGCAGACATTACACAGGTGGCAAACACAAGGCCCACGGGCCAAATCCAGCCCCCCACCTTGTTTTATCCCACCAGGCACCTTGTTTCTACCCTGCAGCAGTGCCTAGCTCCTTGCCCCTAGTTAAGGAGTAGATTCATCAATACAGTCCTAAAATCACATTCGGCCCTTTGAAGGCAACCACGGGGCTGATGTGGCCCCCGGTTGAAAATGAGTTTGACACCCCTGCATTAGAACCAGCATGGACTGGAAAGTTCACAATTGCACTGGACTAGAACGAGGAGATTCTTTTCTAGGAATGAAGTATTCTCCTTACCATCATATTTGGGGGTTGAGTGTAGAAACCAAGATGGTTTGGGAGAGAGGTGATGGTGGCGGGGAGAGGGTGTTGGTTGTGTGTGGAAGATGTTAATGCTGGGAATTTTTATTAACTACACAATGAGCATAAAATGTTCCTTCTGTGAACCCTATTATTCACACTTTGCAAACACCTAGTGTTGATACCCAGGATGTTGCTGAAAAGCACAGATGGGGAGGCCTTTCTAGCCATAGTATTGTCACTTCTTGACCTGGAGCTGGGCCTAGTAGCCTGGTTAGTTATTTGTTTATTTATTATTCTATTGCTTTTTAAATGCTCTCTGGCTTTTGACAACCTTGTGCTCATCACCATTGCCAAGAAGTTTAGGGAAGTGTGAGCTAGTAAAAGTTTAGCCATTCTAAGTTTTGAAAAAAGTTTTGTTTCTTCATAGTTAGAGATGTACACTTTAATGAAGAGAACTATATAAATATATAATATCGGCTCAAGACCTGGTAGCTTTATTGGTTTAAATTGCACAAACCCGTGAACTATATACTGCAGTTGTTCGATGTCTTTACGAAAACGGTCATGATGAAGTAGCTGTTCTCACAGGTACAGGGGCAGTCTTAAGCAATGGTAAATTGGCTGTTTTCCCCTGAGCTTGGGAACAGCTGCGGATTCCCACTTTGGAAGTCAGGCCAACAAATCTAGAGAGAATGCAAATAGAGTTAGAAACCTGTGAAAGCTTTTATTCCCTTCCCTGGACTTATATTGCAAAGTGAATTGCTTTGCAAATGTAAAGGGGAAGAAAAGAATAATGCTTTGAGTATAGGGTGATTTTTTTTTTTTTTTTGGATGAAAAGTGGGATTTTAATGGGTGCTCACAGTCGGCTTAGGCAGCCTCTGAAAGTTCTTGTCAGACAGCACCCTAGATAGAAGGACCCATTGTTTTCTAAATCTGAGGTTATCACTCTTCCCTTTATCTTTTCTGTTGGACCTTTTAGTGTTTGCTTTATCAGAGTATTTTAATCCCTAATGTGGTGACTTGGTGTAATTTATCTCATTAAGCCTCTCCTATTTTCTTCTGTTTACATGACTAATATTATTGTGTTTTATAGAGCTTATAACAACAAGCCTCTCCTTTGTTCCATTGTTTCATCTCTAGGCCAAGAATCAACAAATGAAGTTTTTATCTTTCCAATCTCGGACCTCACCTACTTGTCATTCAGTTTGTATAGATTGCATGAAGAACATGTTCCTTTGAAAACAAAGCAAGGATTCATGTTTATGACCTAAAAACGCACAATTACCATTCTCAAAAGGTCCTCGTCCTTTCTTTTATGAGTAGTTCAGCAAAGACTCACTTTATGGGGACGGGTGGGGGTGGGGTGGGTAGGAGAGCATGTATATACTTCCTTGTGGGTTGAGAGCCCAAAGTCCCCTAGCAATAATGCCCACTCCCTAATTTGTATTTCTTCATAATGTATAGAATATTCTAGAAGCAGGTAACCTGAGCACTGGAAGTCACCTGGAGAGATTATCTTGTCCAAATCTTTCCCCTTAGGCAAGACCACACCCAGGCCAAAGAGAAGAAAATCAGTCTTGTTTTCAAAGCTCTCTGAATGAGTCACGATTTGAAATGTCACCTCAGAAAAGTCCTTTTCTAAAGATTTGGCCTAATAAAATCTTTGTTATTTCCTCAATTACTCTTTTTCTTTTCCAGATGGAAAATAACCAAGTACCATCCTCGGGGAATCACCAGTTTTATGAGCAGGAACCCCCTGCAAGGCCTTGGTCCTCCAACTTCAGGACACATCAGAATCACCTGTGGGCTTATTAAAAACACTTTGCTGGACCCCAGCGCCCTGGGTTTCTGATTTCAGAGGTGGAGGAAGGCTTGAGAATTTGCTTGTTTAGCAAATTTCCAGATGATGCTGATGCTGTCGAACCAGGGACCCCACTTTGAGAACTGCCGGTCTAGGAACTCTAAAGGAGAAATACGAGGATAATTAAGAGGCAGAAACAAGAGGATTAACAATAAATTAAACAAGTTAACCTCTATATGGAAAATGGAGTTAAGCTGTCCCCGAGCTCACCAGCTCAGAGAACAGTCCGGGACAGTAGTTGAGGTATCAGCCTGTTAACACAGGGAACTGTGTGAGTACACATGAGGAAGGCAGTGTTCAGGCTAGGTGGGGAAGAGGCCTAGAAAGCTTCCCGTGCAACTGGAAGCCTGAGGAGTGATTCCTGAGTTGCTTCTTTAAGAAGGGAAGGTATCCAGATGAGGGTGCAGGGTTAGCCATGGGCTCTTCCAGCAGAAGGAACAGTTTGGAATTACAGAGGGGATATGGAGTTTTCATGGAACAGCAAATCATCCAATTTTCCCAAAGGGGAGATGGGCAGATAAAGTGGTGATGGTAGAGCTGAGGGATCGGCAAGGAGGGGCTAGATCTGCAAGGAACATCAGAGTTGGGTGTAAGGAGTTTGACAATCATCTGAAGATTATTACGTGACAGAGTGTAAGGAACAATTTTTTTTGCATCTAAAGGGGAGGACAATTTATTTCTCTGTTTTTCTGTTATATAAAGAACAATTTAATACGGTTCCATAAAAGGGACATCGGAGATGGAAAGAGAATAGAGTACAGCTGTGCTTGTCCTTCCTTCACAGTAACCACAGCACCTCCAATGGGTTTACTCTGGTTCTCAGCTGATGTCGGGGCCTTGCTAGCCTTAGGGCCTAGGCATAGAAAAAATTCCCTCCTAATTTAGTTGAGAGATTTTTGGATTCCATAAAGGGAAATTTATGAAGATACTAGGCAAACATAAAACCAAAGTAAATAAAGAATGCAGAAGTTGGGTGTGGAAGTAAACAGGCTAGGTTTTAGCTGCATCTTTTTACTCGCTATGCAGCCTGGAACAGGCTACTTATTTACTTATGCTGTAGTTTCTGTATTTAAATAGAGGCCCGCCCTATTTTGCTGTATATAATGCCCACGCACATTTCTGGCCTAAACTTTCAGGAATAAAATCTCTCGTTTTTAACTTTTAAATTTAATTATTTATTTATTTATACTTAGATGCTTGTTTTTTTGTATTATAAAGGAATTTTAGCATTTGTTTTTTAACATATTATGGTACAAGAAATTTTATGTAACAAATAATTACAAAACACAAGAACAGATACAGGGTATTTCAAGTACTATGCGTGTATAATGTGCATCCTTATTTTTCTCTCAAAAATTTGCGTAAAAAGTGTGGATTATATACAGCAAAATATGGTAATTCCCTAACAAGAGTCACATGATCTTGCATGGGCTGGCCTTTACCGGCCTTCTTTTTATTTTCTTCACCCCTAATATTTCAGCATACGTCTTTAAAGAATGAGGAAAATCTTCTATTAGCTACAATCCTCTTAGCACATATAGAAAAAATAATATAATAATATTATAGAAAATATTATAAGTGATATTTTCTATTTGCTTCTATATTTTAGAATATTTCATTGATGCTTTGATAATTTACTTTTTATGTGCACTAAAGTTGGAGCTTGTATGTGACTTCCTTTAATCTTCTTTGCTTAGCACCGAAGCAGCTCTTGCGATCTTACACCAAGGCTTTTTCAGTTCTAGGGTATTTTCTTCTTTTGTTTTCTTTTATTTATTCGATTAACCATCCTCTCCATTTATTATCTGTGCTGTCTTCCTCTGCAGCTGCCCTTGGAACCTCTGGATGGTCATGCTATGTCTCTTATCCTTCTTTTGTGTTTTGGAATTCATTTGGGAAGAAATTCCTTAGTTTGATCTTTTAGCTCAAAAATTTGTCTTTTAGCCTTGTCTGTTTTACTCTTTATCCAAGCTCTAGAGTATTTTTTAAATTAATGATCAATATTTAAATGTTGTACATCTCCTTTTGAGTTTTTGATGGATACAAAATCTTCCTGAACTTCTCTGGGGAGGAGCTTTCTCCATTTATACATTTTCTTTTTTTTTTAAATTTATGTATTGATTTTTTTAGAGAGAGAGGAGGGGCTGGGGGGTGGGAGGAGAGGGAGAGAGAGAGAGACATCAAGTCGTTTCATTTATGTATTCATTGGTTGGTTCTAGTATGTGCCCTGACTGAGGATTGAACCAGCAACCTTGGTGTATAGCAACTGAGCTACCTGGCCAGGGCCTCCATTTATAAATTTTCTAAAATTTCCTTTAGTTTTCTTTATTATCCCTACTACTTTATGTTTTGTTTTTTCCTGAAATGTATTGTGAGTTCCCATATGCTCACTTTTATTCGTGTTTCCCTGTCAGCCCTCTGTGGACATAGTATGTTTTTACAGGCATCTTCCTGTTTTGATTATGAAAAAGGGGTAGAATGTATTGACTGGTGGGGTGGCTGACAGCGAGTTTTCTTTATGTGGGGTTTTCCCCATTATTCTTGTGTTTTGCCAACATGGTACCAACCTGATACTTAGCAGAAGTCCCCACCACTCTGTTTTGCTGGGCACAGATATCACCGCTGCCTGCTCACACGGAGCAGGTCCTCTCCATGAATTACTGGGCCAGATCCCTAAGAAGTGTGTCCATCCTCGTTAGCTAACAAAAGTGCAGGTAGGAACCGCTGATGGTTCCATGAAGCCAGAGACTCAGAGTTAGGTTCCATCAGTTTTCAGGGTCATGTGACTTTCTCCGTGATCGGGGCTCAGTCCTCTGATAGAGTAGCCCCTTCCTGCCTTTTTCAGCCTCGTTTTCTATCCCCTGATCCTTCCTCTGCTCCAACTACATAAAGCTTTCAATCTTGTGTTTGTCATGCTCCCTTCTGCTCCAGAGCCTTTGCAGATACTGATTCCTCTGTATGAAATAGTCTCCTCTTCAGTAATTCAGCTCTATGGCTACTCCCTCTAGGAAATCTCTGATCTCCCTGAACAGGTAAACTCCCTCCTATTATAGGCTTTTGTAGTATCAATAGTATCATTTTGTAATATTATAGGCTTTATTTAGTAGTACTTCATGATTTTTTGTCTAATTATTTACTTAATGTTTGTCTCTCCTACTAGTTCAGCAAACTAGTTCACCAGGTCATCTAAATGACAGCAGTTTTGTCTTATTTTACAGTTGCTCCTTTCAGGGATAGCAGACTTCTCCCTCTGGTTCAGTAGGAGAAGCTGTAGGACTGGAGTAGAGCTCCTAAAGAGAGAGCAGCAAACAGAACAGAGGCTCAGGAACTGAGCTGGTGTGGTTTCATAGGCAAGAGGAAGGAGGGAACAAAGCCCAGCCCAGAATCTGTTCAGCCTGATGCAGCCCCTGCTGGATGCAGACCCCAAAAGGAGGGAGGGTTCAATAAAGCCAGGGGCCAAATCCAGCCCTGCCTCTGGTTTTATGTCCCTCTCACACTAAGAATGGCTTTTACCTTTTGAGTAGTTGGAGGGAAATCAAAAGAAGAAGAATATTTTGTGACATGTAAAAATTACATGAAATTGAAATTTCAGTGTCCATAAATAAAGTCTTATTGGAACACAACTGTGCTCATTCATTTTTGCCTGTTTGCTTTCATGTTACAACAGCTGAGTTAAGAGTTGGCATCAGAGAGCATACGGCCCATAAAGCCAAAAACATTTACTGTCTGGCCCCTTAGAGAAAAGTTTTGCCAACCCTCCCAGTTACAATATTAGTCTCAGCTCTGACAGTGACTTTGACCTGAGCCCACCAGAGCATCTTCTGTGTTCAGTGTTGCATGACTTCCACAAACCCCATCATGTCCCATCTCAGGGTGCATTCCAGGATGCTGCAGGGAGAGAAGGGGTTAATTAAGTGGATTAATTAGGAGAATCAAGTCTTGAAGGAGGTGGGAGGGGATGAGTTGAGAAATACAATGGTCTGGTTCAGGTGCAGGTTTCACCGCTTACAGCGGTAGGATCTTGAACTACTGTCTTAACTTCTCTAAGCCACAGTTCCCTTATTCTGAAATCTACATAATTATCCTCTCAAATGTAGTGATGTTGGAAGGACTGCTGAGCTGATGGATGCAATAATGCTTGGCATGTCATAGGCGCTCAATAAACAGTCACTACTACTTAACTACTACTTATTGTACAATCACATGGAGCACACCACTGGAAAAGTTGACCTTAGAGAGAGGAGAAGGCATTCTCACTCTGCAGCATGTGGAAGAGAGTAAAAACAATGGACGTTGGAGGTAAGCAACCACAGGTTCGGTCTGTCTCTGCTAGTGATGCACGTATGTGTCCCTGCTGCGTGGTCTTAGCAAAGCTGATTAACTTCTCTGAGCCCCAGCCCTCCCTCCTCCCGTCCTTTATGTAACCCAGATGTCAAACCACCTGGGAAACCACCTGTCACCATCTCAGGTGAAACACGTGGGGCTTCTGTTTCACCCTATGCCAACAAGCCCATTCAGAAAATTCTTTTTCAGCAAGCATTTCATGAGTTTAGTGAATTTATTGGCCATTTGAAGAGTTACACTTTTGAGAGTGGGGCATATTGTGCCCCACTCAGTCTTTTTCTAAACCTCCTGCTCTCTTCTTGCCTCTGTGTCTCTTCTTTCTGACTGAGGTGGCCACAATGTCCCCCCCCCCATTCTCCACACATTTCCCCACAATACCCCCCACCCAAATAGCCCAAAGGGCTGATCAAGGCCTTTTCCCACAAAGATGGTTCTGTCCCCAGGAGGAATTCTCCTACCAGCTGCTAAAAGAATACATTTTCTCTATCCCCTAAACAAGGAAAATAGGAATAATTATGCCTACCTCACAAGGTTTTTGTGGGAATTAAATGAGGTAATGTACCTGCCTGCTCATGGCTTGTAGAAGGCATTCAGTAAAGGTTACTTCCCTCCCTTCTTGATTCTTCCTTTGAGATTTGAGCAAAGGGAAAAGCTGAGAAGTATTTTGAGGTGGGGATGAGGGTAGATAAGGCAGCCAGGAAGGTCATCTCCTTGGACATCACCCTCCATTAAGTAGAAGAGATATTTGCCAAGAGAAACTGCAAGAGGTGGAGGGGCCAGGGCAGAAGCCAGACAAGTCTGGTTTATCTTGGAGTCCATCCAAAAGGATTTAGTTACTAAAACAGCAGTTCCTCTACATAAATCCTTCAGGTTCTTGAAAAATATTATTAAATCACTCCTGCATCATAAATAATCCTAATTTGATTAATCTTGCCTCTAGGCCAACACAGGGCCCCCTGTCCTCCTGAGCACACAGCTGAATGGGGAAGGTCCTCCACCTGAGTGGCATTAGATGGCCTGCAATTTACACTGGGAATCGCTGATGTTTTCCAGGCCCTTTCGATTTGGGCTCTTCTTGGTAGTAATCTTTCCTTAGCTGTAGGACACGGACAGGGGGGTTATTAACAAGGTTCTGTGGCAGAGGTCTGGGAATTTAGGAACTCTGTTACTTCTCTATTTGGACTTGTGTGACGTCCTGTTTGCATTAGTATTCTTCTCTTTTAACCACGGAATTTTTTTAAACTCCTTCCAAAAAAACCTCTCTTCCATTTTGCTGTGGGCTGAGGATATTTCTCCCCAATGTTGTGAAAACAAATGGTTATATTAGTCAATGCCCCTAACCCATCTCTCTCTCTCTCTCTCTTTCTCTTTTCAGGCCAGAGATTTCTCGTAGCCATTTCTTCCCAAGCAAAGAGAACTGGAAGAGTAGTAACCCACGTGTCGGTTATGTGGCATTGTTTGGGGCTAAAAAAGAAACCAGGAGTTTCGAGAAACATGGTTTCAGTTCCTGGTGGCCCACTGTGTGTCTTCTGAAAGATTTTTTATGAAATGTTTTAGTTTCACAACTTAATGTTTCTCCTAAATATGAAGATCAGTTGCGCTTGTGTGTAAAAACATGAAGACACCAGAAAGATGTAAAGAAATGTAAACACAATCCGTGTGTGCCTGAAGTCCTTCAGCCCCACTGTTAACATCTTGGTGCATTTCCCTAGAGTTTTGTTTTCTCTGCAAATGTGTGTACACAGTTGCCAAATGTGATCTTGGTGTATACACAGTTGTGAAGCCGGCTTCTCTGCTTACATTCATCTCACCAGCATTTGCTAGTCATAAAAAGTTTTCAAATCACCCCCTTAATGGCTGCGTGCTACTTGCGGTACTGCCCTGACGTGTTTAATCACTTGAGGATTATGGCACCCATAGGCTGTCCAACTTTTCACCATGTAAATAATGCTTCAGTGAGCATCTTGGTACCTTGTCCTTGCATATCTGACAGTCCTGAAGAAGGTATTTCTAGAAGTAGGATTACTGGCAAAACAGAAGCCTGGAACCTCACTTTTGTCATCAGGGACTTGGGTCAGCCCAATGTGTTTCATCTTGGACTTCATAACAAAATAGGAGAAGGACTGACTGAATTTTGCCCAGACAGTGTTTCATGGTTAGCAACTGGAGGACAATATAAAATAATGGTGTGGCATCATAATTATGACTTGGCAATATTCCAAAGTGATAACAATAAGAGTAGCTGCCCTGGCCTGGTCACTCAGCTGGCTGGAGTATTGTCCCGAGCACCAAAATGTTGTGGGTTCAACTCCCTATCGGAACAAATACCTAAATTGCTGGTTCAGTCCAGGTCAGGGCAGGTGCGGGAAGCAACAAATCAATGTCTGCCTGTCTGTCTGTCTCTCCCTCCCTCTCTCTCTAAAATCAATAAACATATCCTCGGATGAGGATTAAAAATAATAATAATAGGTAACATTTTTTGGATGGTTAATATGTGCTAGGCCCTCTTTTAAGTGTTGTATAGATATTCACTCATTTAATCTCACCGCAGCTCCAGAAGGTAGATATTATTATCATTCCTATTTTACAGATAGGAAAGGTGAAGCACAGAAGGGTTAAACTACAAGGCAAGTGGATGAGTCAGGATTCAAACCCAAACATTTTGGCAATGAGCCCAAGCCCTTAAGCGCTGGATGATCTCACCTGAAAATAATCAAATGGGTAAGATTATTCATATGCCAAGGCTGCAGCAAGTGGGGCTGCCGAAGCTGGACGGGGGCTGGTGACCACTGCTCACTGCTGAGCTACAGCCCTTCTTTCCCCCAGCTCTTCCTGCCTTCGCTGGCTGTGTGCCTACCTGGGTGAGAGCAGGAGAGAAACCAAGCGGCAAGCACCAAATTCTGTGCCTGAAAGGGAAGAGGAACACAGATCATGGTGGTCTGAGGAAGCTGCTCATTCAGGAAGGGAGCTAGGAAATAAATGGAAGAGCTGCTTCAGGGATCTGGGTTTCTGTTTTGTTTTCATTTTTGTTTTTTACAATTGTTAGTGAGTCAGGCTTGCCTAATGAGAAGCAATACTTCCCTTACATTTATCACCAATTCCACTGCAGTGGGGCCTCAGCTCATCTGTTGCTGCAGTGAGCTGTAAAACAGGGGGTACTGGAGACGATGGTGACTGGACTCTGAAGGAGGTAACTAATCACTTTTGCTCCTGTCCACTGCAGGTCTCTTGGTCACAATGACTCCAAACAACTGCTCAGCTGGGGTGGTTCTAAAGGCACCTCGTGGTGAAGGGTGCTGCTTGGGACTGAAGTTCTGATTAGGTCATTTTCTTTAGTTCCACCTCCTGAGGCTTACTTAACACAATGCTGGCGTTGCAAAAGACTACACCGGGTGTTGCTATGTCCTAAAGTCCACTGGTGCTGCAGCAAAACCAAACAAACACAACTACTGCAGCGGAACCCAAGGCAGCAGCAAATCCTTCCTCCCTTGCCAGGTTCCTCTAGGAGAACCCAGCCAGAGGGTTTGCTCCTGTTCACACTGGCTCAGGATTGAAATGTGTAAAACTTTGAGCAGCACCAGAAATGAACTGGGGGAGCAATGAACCACAGAGCCTTTCAGAGAAGCTGCCTGCATAGAAATTCTCCCAGGGTCCCTGCTGTGGGGGACTCAGAACAGCCAGAAATATGCTTTAAGTGCCTGTGCTTCCTGTTCCTGGCACAGAGAGACGTTTAATCATTGTGTGCTGAGTTGCCATGGGTTCCGTTGAGTTGAAGTGGATGGAATAGTAAAAGGCAGTGAATCTCTATGCTTTCTCCTTTTACTTTATCTTAATAACATGATAACATAATAAAAGTTAATAGTAAGTGTTTATTATGGGCCAGACCCTGTTTCATGTACCTTATATACGTTGTTTCTTTCTAATTCTTGCAACATTCCTATGAGGTAGGTTTTTTATTTTGTTTGTTTTGGTTTTTTAGGACTTGATTTTTTTAGAGCACTTTTAGGTTCACAGCAACTTGAGGTGAAGGTACAGAGATTTCCCATGTCCCCCTACCCCCCACACATGCGTAGCCTCCCGCATTATGAGCATCCCCCGACAGAGTGGTGCATAGATTACAATTGATGAGCCTACCCTGACATATCACAATCACCCACAATTCACAGTTTGCATTGCAGTTCCTTCTTGCTGGTGTAATTCTATGGGTTTGGACAAATGTAGAGTGGCGTGTATCCACAATTATAGTATCATACAGAGTAGTTTCATTGCCCTAAAAATCCTCTGTGCTCTGCCTATTCATCCATCTTCACCCCCACCCACCGTGGGCATTTTTAATATTTCTATGTTACAGATAAAAAAAGCTAAAGTTCAACAACTTCCCCAAGGTCACAAAGGTACACATGGCAGGATTGAAATGTGGACCATCTGACTGAGCCATTTACCACTCCACTGCACCACAAATTGAGTGTTTTAGGGACCTAACGTTCTGTGAGAGGTATACCTATGTAGCATCCTAAAGAAATGTCACAATGGATTTCCCACCCTAACATACACATGTATATTTATAGGTGATAGCATTTGCATAATTAAATCATATATATAAATCATATATATATGGGATGATATATGATTCAGTAGGCACTACTGAAAGATGTGTATATATATATATAGGGTGGGGTAAACATAGGTTTGCAGTTCATATGGAAAATAATACAATCATAAAAATATAAGACACTTTCTCATACTTATAATTATAAACCTACTTTTTGCCCTACTCTGTATATATATTTCCACAGATTGATCACCATACAGTGAAGCTAGTTCAAACAATGTTTTTCCTTTTTTCTCTTAAATATATGGTTGCCTGTCACATGCCCCATACTGGGGACCTGGCCCACAACCCAGGCATGCACCCCGACTGGGAATTGAACTGGAAACCCCTTGGTTCGCAGGCCGGCACTCAATCCACTGAGCCACACCAGCCAGGGCAAATGAACAATGTCTTGTAATTAGTGAAATATTTTGAAACATTTTTAAGGATACCATCATGCAGAAAACTGTATATACCATCATAGCATGTGTACAACATCATGAACTTTCATGAACTAGAAACTCATGCATCCACCTCCCAGAACAAGAAACACATACAACATTACCAGTACCTAAGATACCCCATCCAGCCTCTTCCTCCCCCAGGGGTTACTTTTATCCTGACTTCTAACAAACTAGATTAATTAACAAAGGGGAATTTTTAATAGTGGGAAAATTCAAAGTTCATCAAGAATCCTCAGTTTCTCTGAGAGCCTCTGTGATTTCTCATCAGCCCAGGTACTCAGAGGCTCAAACAGCTAAACGGTAATTAAAATAAAGAGTCAAGTTCACATTAGAAGTTAGACCTCAAAAAATAAAAATGAAATATAAAAGATTAATCATCTAGTTCAGTGTACTTGAGGGCACATCAATCTGTTCCAATTCCTTTGTTGTTGTAGAGAATCCAGAATCACCTTTTCAAATAATTGTAAAGGTGGGATAGGAATAGGGATGAAGTTAGCATACTCTTATCTAAACATATTTGTAAACAAAATAACAAGTAAATTAAAGGGGGGGGGTCTATGG
>VMDR010017077.1:0-20472 GCA_007922815.1 Macrotus californicus | reverse complement strand
AGTCAAAAGGTATTTCACATACTTTAGAAAAACTGAATTGAAAAACTAATTGGGGGTCCCAGTTGATACTTCATGACGAACAAAAGGAAAAAGTCATAAAATCTTCAATAAAGAAAAGATCTCCTCTTTGAAGTAAATCTGAGCACAAGAACACTAATAATGTGAATACAGAAAAATAACAACAGTGGGACCGGAGGTAATGCAGATGTCTTTTTGAGGTTATCCATCATGCAACCATGTGACGGCTACACTTCCAACATGGCTGACAAATATTGATAACTGTGCTGGCAAGTGTCAAAACAAAGTGATAAAATGCATTTCCTGTCTTTTGGGAGATTCTCTCATTTTGAAGTCAAGCAGCAACAAATCATAATTTGTATTTTGTTTTCTAGTGTTGCAGATGTCTGCACAGTTCCTAGACAGAATCCAGTATCCCCCCCTCCCACGGAGCTCAATGTGAACTGCCTGTCAGAGAGAGGAGAGCTGTTTTATTCAATCAGTAACACAGAACATGAATTTTATGGCAGAAGAAAAGATATAATCTGGCATATTTTCCTCCAAATGCAGAGCAAAGTGCCCTAAAAGTTCAAGTGGTTTTGAACTTACTGTACAGGCTACACAGTGTGGTCAGCAAGCACTCGAAGCCAGCTTGCCATAGAGCCCTGCCATGGTTGACTCCACAGCCTCAGATACATTCACTCCCTCAACAGACATTTCCTGAGGGGCTGTTATGTAACAAACATTACACGAGAATATGGGCATACAGAACTACAAAAATATAATCCATATCTGTCTGAAATGTATAGTCTAATGTGGAGTCAGGCAATCGGGACAGACAGGAATAGTTCACCAAACTCATTTACCTTTCACCATGGGCATTTCCCAGCCTTCACATAACTATGTTCTGGCCAGTGAAATGAGGGTAGAAGTGCATTATGCCATATTCAGGCCTGGCCATGGAAAACTTCCCAATTGATTATGAACTTTCTCTACCTCCTTATTTGCTAGCTGGATGCAGAGGATTCTGAGATCTTAGAAGTGATAGAGCCACAAGATGGAAAGGAGCAGAAGGCCACCTCTGACCATACTCTTAAAACGATTCTATAAGCAAGAAATTGACTCCTATTGTTGTTAAGTGACCAAAATTTGAAGTTGTTTGTATGACAGTTTGTCTTCTCTACCAAAGCATGGATCCAAACAACCTCCAAGATACTATGATACACAGTGTGCACAGGATGATGTTGGTCTATCAGAAAGTGGCATGTCACCTGGCTGGTGCTGGATATCAGGGAAGGCTCCTCAGAAGAAGAAACACTTGAGATGGATCTTGAACACTGTGAGACAGTGAGAAAGGAAATAGAAGGTGGAAGAGGAGAATGCACATGCAAAGTCATGAAACTTTGAGGGAATGTGGTACACTGAGAACGTGTTAGTGATTCCTGATCCCTAGAATGCAGGATGATGTTGGGAAATGGAGCTGCTCAATATGTATTTGTTGAAATGGCTGAACCTAGGAGAGGTAGTAACTACTAGAAATAATGGACAAGGGAAGAAAAAGATAATTAAGGACATCCAACTTAACAGGCAAATATATGACATTCTTTTCACAGAGATAGAAAATGGAGGAGAAAGAAATGAAAGGATGTGTTCAGTGGGACACCCAAAAGATGAATCAGCAGGCAGTTGGATGTAAGAGTCTGGAGTTCAGTCAGTGGTGAGGATAGGAGAGGTAGTTGAAGCCACAAGCATGAGGGGATTGCTCAGGAAGAATATTCTGAATGGCAAGCCAGAGAAATAGGGGAGGTAGAGGGAAAGTGGGGTAAGGGTGAGGACTGGGTGGGGGGAGAGAGAGAATATGAGAAACAAGTCATAGAAGCCAAAAAGATGAGAAAATGAAAAAGCAGTCAATAATGACAAATGCTACTGCGAGATAAAGTAATATGATAGCCTGATAATGTGCACTGTATTTGACAACTAGTCAACTATTTGTGACCTTAACAAGTTCCATTTCAGTACGGGCAAAAGCCAGGTTAAAATGGTCTGCAGAGTGAATGAGAGATGAAGAATCAGCGATGGGAATATAAAATACTCTGTATGGAAAATTGACTCTAGGAAACAATTAGCTAGAAGTGGACAAAGGGACAGAGTTTGTTTCATTTGGTTTTAATTTTTCAGGATACAAGACTTCAACATATAAGTATGTTGAATTCTCTGAACTTTACATCCCTACCTATAAAATAGGGATAATAATGCCCCTTCTGTTTGGTCTTGGGTTGTTTTCAGAACAAATAAGATGACATATGTGAAAGATTCTAATCTAAGTACTATATAAAGGGCAAGGTTATTACGTATTTATAAATGTTGAAAATATGGAGTTATAAAAGTCAAGAGTCCGGTGAAATATGGTTGGCCATAAAATCAAGGTAAAAGTATAATCAATTTAGATCTAGAAATATTAAGAAAAATGTCTTTTTAATACACACTACAAGTTGCTGACCCCAAATCTGAGAGGCTAACAACAGATTTCTAAGTCCTGTGCTGGACAAAATTCTTCTGGGGCTCCTAGGTTACAGCCTGGGTTTCCAAACATCTTCATTACACCAGAAAGAAAGAAAAAAGCCAATTAACCCTGGCAGACTGCAGTGCATTAAGTCATCTGGGGATTTATTAGTCTTATGAGTAGTAGTTCTTAAATAAATATTTCTGGCAGTCACCCAGTTTCACAAAGCAAAAGACTAGCTCCATAATTTAGGTCTCATGACCAGTGAAATCATGGGGAATGGCCGCAGCTTGCTGAGCATGTTATTCTAAGGGGCGACTGAGGTATTCTGGAAGAAAGCTAGCCATTTTAGGACTTCTCCCCCCAGGCAGATTAACCATCCAGAAGAATATGGTCCAATCATTATTTCACTAGCCACCCAATCTTTAAAGATTCTAAAAAGAATGTTATTTTTAGCACTGTGACATGAATGGAACTGGTTTTTCTCTAAAAAAATTTCTAACAAGTGGTCTTAACATGTCCCATCTTCTTTCCTGGGAAGCCATCTTAACCTGCATAAAAGAAAAATGTCCCTTTCCTTTTCTCTCTGCACTTTTGAACAGCTTCCTCTGACTTGCTTCCTAGTTGCTAATGTGTCCTCCTCGGTTATTTTATTTTCAAGGATGTAGGGTGCTAATTAAGGTCAACCAGCTGTGTTTCCAGCTCCAAATAGTAATTGTGCAGAATAAACTTCCCTTTACAATAGATACTAAAGATCTAGTCTTGAGACCCAAATAAACCCTATTTGCAATTATTTTTATGTTTTTTTATGTGAAAGAGACCAGGCTACAATGCTAAAATGGTGCTTCTTTCATCCATGTTTCTCAAACATTTTATCCTTAATGTGTGACACCACCCTATGCAGCTATTCAAAAGGTCAAAGTTCTGCTGGTCAAGTTTTAGACCTTCCATCCACTGCAATGCTGAGCTCCATACTAAAACTAAGGGTCAATAAAGCAATTTCCACATTACCTCAATCAGAACCATGAATAAAAAGATAAAACTTATGTTACCCTCAAATAATACCACCAAACATTTATATGGACCTTCACAGGTAAACAAATGTCTTTCAAAAGTTTACCTCACTTATTATTAACTTTTTAAAGCTTTTACTCTACATCATCACTAATTAACAGAAGAGAATGCTGAGGCCCAGGGAGTTTAAGAACACTTCCCAAGGTTACCTAGTTGTTTGAGAGCTGAACCAGGTCTATATCCAAGGTCCTCTGCTTCCTCAACTCTTTCCACTACACTGTAGACAGCCCCCATCATGTTACCCAGTTTATTTTTATTCCACTTCCCTAGCAACAATGGAAAGAGCCTGGCTTTCTCTGAAGTCATTAAGAATCTTTGATGGTATTAGGTAGAGTGATTCTCTTTCTCAGGATCGCTGTTGCTGTGCAGGGCCTTTTGTGGTTTCATATAAATTTGTGAAATATTTGTTCTAGTTCTGTGAAATATGTCATTGGAATCTTGATAGGAATTGTGTTGAATCTAGATTGCTTTGGATAATATGGACATTTTAATGACATTGGTTCTTCCTACCCATGAACACAGTATGTGCTTCTACTTACTTGTATATCAAACTATACTATAAGGTTGTAGTAATCAAAACAGCCTGGTACTGGCATAAAAACAGACACACAGATCAATGGAACAGAATAGAGAGCCCAGAAAGAAACCCACAGCTTTATAGTCAATTAATATTTGACAGAGGAAGCAAGCACATACAATGGGCTAAAGATAGTTTATTTAATAAATGATGTTGGGAAAACTGGACAGATACATGCAGAAAAAATGAAACTAGATCACCACACACAAGAATAAATTCAGAATGGATTAAAGACTTAAATGTTAGATCCCAAACCATAAAAATCCTAGAAGAAAACATAGGCAGCAAAATCTTGGACATAGCTCGTAGCAACATTTTATCAGATATAACTCCCCAGGCAAGGGAAACAAAAGAAAAAATAAACAAATAGGACTACATCAAACTAAAAACTTTTTGAACATCAAAAGAAAACATCAAAAAAATAAAAATACAATCCACACAATGGGATAACATATTCATCAATACATCTGATAAGGAGTTAATATCCAAAATTTGTAAAGAACTTACAAAACTCAACACCAGAAAAAACAAACCACTCGATTAAAAAATGGGCAAAGGACCTAAATAGACACTTCTCCAAAGAGGGCATGCAGATGGCCAACAGGCATACGAAAAGATGCTCAGCATCATTAATATCAGAGAAATGCAAATTAAACCATGATGAGATACCATCTCACACCTGTCAGAATGGCTATCATCAATAAATAAAAAAAAACAAGTGCTGACAAGTATGTAGAGAAAGGAGAACCCTTTTGAACTGTTGGTGGGAATTTAGTCTGGTACAGTCATTGTTGAAAGCAGTGTGGAAATACCTCAAAAAATAAAAAATGGATCTGCTTTTTGATCCAGCAATCCCACTTCTGGTACTATATCCAAAGGATCCCAAAACACTAATTCAAAAGAACATAAGCACCCCTAAGTTCATTGCAGCTTTATTTACAATTGCCAAGATAGGGAAATGGCCCAAGTGTTCATCAGTAGGTGAGTGGATAAAACAACTCTGGGACATTTACACAATGGAATACTACTCGGCTGTAAAAAAGAAGAAAATTTTACCCTTTGCAACAGCATGGATGGACCTAGAGAACATTATGCTAAATGAAATAAGACAGTCAGAGAAAGACAAATATCATATGATTTCACATATATGTGGAATCTAATGAACAAACTAAACTAACAAGCAAAATAGAGACAGACTCATAGATGGAGAGCAGGCTGACAGCTAAGGAGTGGGGAGGTTAGGGGTGGAAGGACTGAGCAAAAAGAAAAAGGACTCATGGACGTGGACACAGCGTGGTGATTGATGAGGGGGATCCTCTAAGAGGACTAACTGGTTATGGAAAAATACAATAAAAATACATTAATTAACTTAAAAATCTTTGATGAGACACAGACATGAATTCAGTTCTCCCACTAATGAAAATACATAATATATTGGTTAAATAAGGAATGTTATGGGATCATAATGGATGTGGAAAGCTTTTTAAAGAATGCACCAAGGATGCTTGGAATCCTGAAAAGGCCAAAGAAGACATCACAAACAAATGACCAAATATGGAATGGAAAAAAATTTCATGAGCAATCAGGTTTTTCTTCATTGAAATGGTCTGTTTTTATTTTATAAGGGTTTTGCTTTCGTGAAAAGCCCTGGTTTTTGAAACTATTTCAAATTAACATCATCACTCACCTGTAAATGGAGGAGGAAGCCACCGATCGAATGAGGGATGCCAAAGCCCCCACTTTGGCAGCTTGCACTGCACCCTGGACTCGGTATTCCACCGTCTCGGAGTAGTTGGTGTATGGCTGATTATAAACAACAATCTTCCCTTTGGCTTCTGGGGCCCTTCTCTGCAGTTCATCGAAAGAGGTCACCACTAGCACTTCTGCTGTAATGCCTAGAAATGAAAGTCATCCAAGATTAACTTATGGTTTCCGATCAGCCAGGTTGAATTGGCACGTGAAAGGTCACATGTGCTCTACCTGCTACATCTGGAAAACTGGTTGGAGTAGATCAAAGTTTTACAGCCATTTGCCATGGGAGAAAGATTGTGGGGTTAGCCAGTTTCCCAAGAGAGAGAAACGGCATTCAAAATAACATAACATATGACTTAAAAGGTTTTTCAACACACTTGACCAGCTGGTATTAAATCACAAATGGCTTGAAAAGATAGCGCTTTTTTCCTTCTTTCCCACCCTAAGAAGTCACAAGTTTCATGGAATGACGCTATTTATTTATAAAGAAAATGCATTTTAGGAAGCTCCCCTTGGGATTCATGAAACACATATTTATCTTTTCACAAAACTATTTTGATATATTGGTACACAAACCTCCATTGACATCATACAAAGAATAGCCATTCATGAAGAATGATCTTAGAAGCCAGTGATCTTCATTAACTTTTAAGAAATGGTCGATGAAACCTCTCCCAAAACCCAGCAAATGCCAGCTTGTTTTCTTGCTTCCCTTGTACAGAACACTCCTCAAGGAGGCGGAAACTTCCCATGCTTCTCAGTTTATGGTACTTGTTCACACCAAACACATCACTAATCTTCAGGTCAGATTTTTGAAGATGCTGTATAATTTTCCTAGTACCCTATTGTCTCACTTGGAAGAGACATACTGTCTTTCCTCGTGCCATGAATCTTGCTCAGATCTTTCTCATTAGGGAACAAGTTCTCACAGGTTCTGAGAAGTCATTCAGACACTGCCAGACCACTGAAGATCCAATTTTATGGAGCAGTTAGACTAATAACAACAAAATTTAGCAACAAAGGCCAGATGCGGTGGCTAAATATAACTACCTAAAAGAAAGTGGCAGGCGCCTACTGTTCTGTGGCTTTAGACACACAGTCATGACATATGTCAGTAAAAACCAAAGTAGCAACGTATATTTGGCATCTTTCCTTAATCTTGCAAACTAGAGAACTGGGTTTTTCTGGAAGCTGAACAGATGTCATTAAAATATTAACTGTTACTTGGAAAATCCTTTTAAAACGCACTGTGGTTAGAAGGGAAGTCTTGCTTTCAATATAAACTCCATCATAATGGGCCCTTCAAGCTGGCTTCTCTTCTACTCGAATTCTACCAGCCAGACTGAATTTGTACTTTTACTTTGAAGCGATTGACTGCAGATCTCTCAGCATGTCTCCACCGACATTCAGGACTCAGACTTTAATTTATGATCTAAAATAAAAAGCGATGTACAATTATGGAAAGTAAGGAAGCCACTAGTTTTTTCACATATGTGTAAAAATACAAATAAGGGTTCAGCTAGACAGATTTTGGGAGTCATAACTTTCTGAAATCTCGAGTTACCTTGCAACTTGACTGGCATTATTATTGGCACAGTATGAGAATTTTGTTGATGGTTTTCAGCTGTTCCTAATGAAAAACAGATTCAATGTTTTACCTAAGGGATGTCCCAGCAATGGGGTAATTTTGGCATCTGGATTAGAGCCCCTAGAAACAAAGCCAAATTTCTATAAATTTTCATAGGCCACTGCAAAATTAAAGTCATACAAGGGTGGTACTTCTCTATGGTCTGTGCTTCAAGTTCTCTTAACAAAAGAGAGAGTGACAGAATGCTGAAGAGCCAAAACCTAACCGAGACACTATAGTTGCCAATGCGAATTACTAGTAATAAATGTAGGTCAAAACCTATCACCATGAACTTGGAAGAAGAGTTCAAATTCATCTGTTTTCCTGAAAGCTTAGAATCATCTCTGATTCTTCTGTCTCCTTCATCCTCCATGTCTAGTCAATCCTGAAACACTCATAATTTCACCTCTTATATTGATTGAACCCAGGTCCCCTGCTCCACCCAATTATACATTCTCACATCAGGCCTTATCACCTCTCTGTTGAATTGCTATGAATCTCTCCTTCCCCACCACACTGGTGCCCTAGCTTCCAGCCCAGGTCCCTCAAATTAAACCTCAACAGAGCTGCCAGTATGAACTATGAACCGCTGAGAAATCAGATGAGCCTGTGTCACCACGTCCCTGCCTCTCTCCCAACTACGGACCAGTCAAAGACTGACTATCTCTACAGACACAGGATGATCCCTTTGCTTTCAAATTCCATCAACAGTAAAGTTAAAAGTTCCCCTCACCACGCAAGTTCATTTCCATGTCCTTGTTCACAGTGTGGTATATATCATGTCGGGTTGACCCCATTCTCCCAACTTCATCATGTGACAAACGCCTGTTAATTTCTCAGGGTGCCATTTGAAAATCACTCTTTCGGGGAACATTCCATGGCCTCTGGCCTCTTGTCTCATCCCCTCCCTCCACCCCAGGGAAGGCTGGCTCATGCACCACCTTACTCTGAGAGTGTCCTGGGCACACCTGGGCATTGGACAGTGAAACTGCCTATTTATGACTCTCTCAAGCACCCAAACTGTGATCTCCTCTGAGCTTGGGGCCACGCTCGTTTTCATTTGAACCTCCTGGGCCTAACACAGTGCTTGGTGTAGGTGTAGCAGTCAGTCAATAAATACCTCCTTGGATGGCACTGTTTCAAATGAGGGACCATTATTAACTGGCCCTGTGGTACTTCTGCAAAAGTGCGATTTTACCTTTCAAGTCTGAGAGCGCTTCTCACATGAGAGCTCAGAAGTCTCATTCTCCCACCAACCCGAGCACAGCTGCACAGCAATCGCCAAGCCCTGGGGCTGTCAGAGTAGAAATACAAATCTCGAGTATGAAAACTCAGAAAGCTCTTTTTCTCTCTCTTAGAACCTAGTTGTCCTTCCTTTACACAAAGTTCTAAATCTATGTAAGCCGGTAAACTATGAGAAACAACATGTCAAAAGGAAGAGAGAAGTGTGGAAGCTGAAAGCAAGACTACAAGAAAACAGCATGCAAAATAACAGACACAAATAGAATTTTATACAATGTTGGAAATGCTCTATCCCTGTGATAACGCAGTAACCCTTGGACATACCCGTGGCTATTGAAAACTTCAAATGTGACTAATGTGATCAGAAACGGAATATTTACTATCATTTGTTGTTGGAATTAATTTACACTCAAATTTAGCTATGTGTTTGTGGTGGCTACTGCGTAGAACTCCCAATCACCACAGGCTCAGCCATTATGGAGGCAAACAGCTGACAGCGTCCCTGTCAGCCCAAAGGCCTTGCTTCCTGGCAGTGCCACACGGATGTGACAGCCATGGAGATGACCTCCCCCAGAGGTCACAGGCCGGGTGGACTGTGTTCAGCATACTTCATTTGAAAAAGCAGGGTGTGTACAAACACTTAAGGAAGCTTTTTGCTCCAACTGAATTGAATACTACTAGGCCAGCTGGAAAACGTCACTCTTCAACGTTAGTTCGTGTTTTGACACGTTACACAAAGGAAATCCTCATGTTCTCCTACAAGTCTGCAGGCTCCTCTTCCTCTCTTGGCTCTGTCTCCCTCCTTTCCATTCTCTCATTCTAAAAATTAGTGCATGAGAACCTCTAGGAACTCAAAACCAGGGCCACAGTCACAGTAAGGCCTGCCCTGGCCTCCCTGTTTGCAACCGAAAACCACTCCCAACCTTCATCCCTCTGACCTTGCTTAATTTTTCCATAGAATTCATCCACTTCCAGCTGCATCTACTATACTCATGTGAGTTAGCTCCGTGAAGGGTGGAAAGGTTTCTTTCTTACTCATTAATGTTACCGAAATGCCTGAAATGGTGCTTGACACATAATGTATAAAATTCACACACACACTCACAGGCACAAATACACACATGCACACATATATACTGAATGAATAAAAAAATAAAGCAAAAGTATAAAAGTATAATAATACCCCATCTCTGGTCACCCTCTAAAAATGTATACTTTCAAGGAAATTGTGTATTTCCGTATACTCTATCAGAACAATCGATGATAATGAATATAATAATAGCTATATTTGAGTAGCTATTGTTTGTGGTACCGTTCACAGTGACTCCACAAAGTAGTTATTAGAAGGAAACCAAGGCACAGAACAATCAGCTCACACGACTACTAGGTGTTGAAGCCCCGACGTGAGTTATTGGCTTTCTGATTCCAGGGTCATGCCCCTCCCACTAACTGCATTGCTGTTTTTCCCCCCAAAATGTAAAATATGTCAAAAGAAAATCTGGACATTTTTATTTTAAGAGGATTAACAAGGAAAAATAGATATACAAAAGTCCACCAAAGTTATCAGTTTCTTGTTTCTTAGTCTACTCAGGATCCTGCCCCTAAGTCAGGTTGCTGTTATCACACCTGGTCCCCATCTATTAATAGGGGGCGGGCGAGGGCTGCTTCAGTCCAGAACAAGAGTCATCCGATTCTGTTACAGTAAGGAAAACGATTATGGCAGTTAATTCTGAAGAAAATGTGGGGCTGACACTAAAAAATAATTCATATTATAAAGTGACTCTCTTGGCTACAGCTGATTATATTGTAAAAATAGGATAAAAATTCTCAGGTTCCTTTTTATTCTCCACACCTAATTTTTAAAAGTGATCGATTTATTTCTAAGCACCTTACCCTGGGCGTCACTACTGTGGCAATTCCCCTCGCAGAGACAGCAGATCCTGACCGCCCTGCTGTTGGCTCCAGTCATTTACTCGACGGAGACTCCAACAGACTCCCGTTGCGTCTTGTCTGACTTGGCCTCCCAAGAACAGTTAAGAGTAGGAAGATCGTGAAGTGAGAATTTTATGTTTTCTCTTATTAAAAGAAAAAGACTACAGACAGAAAAACAGGTCTCTGGGGCTCACTTCACTGTGGTATGTTTTAGGAAATTGACTCTGATGTCAGAAGACTTAACCCTAAACAGGAAACACTTCAGGCCCACCCAAAAGGAAGCATAGCTTCTTACACTTATCACATAAAATTATCCCAAGTGCACTACACAGTATAACTAGGTCCAGTAAAATGTCTGGCTTTTTCTGAACTCAGTTATGGAGAAAGGAAAAGAGTTGTTCTTTGAAGCAGTGTTTTGGCCTGACATGGTAAGGAAATTGCAGATTTATGACAAGGCAGATGAAAGAACATCGGAGCAGTCTTTTCTGAATTTCCATCTGTTTATGGGGAATATTATGATTGTACAACAACCTTTTCATGAAAGAACAAGGCTTAGAGGTTCAAATTCATTCAACTAATTTACAGCCCTCCTACTGGACAGAGCTTCGTGCTGGGCGTTTTGGACAATACAAATTTGTGTGAGTTCCAGTCCTATCCTCAAAAAGACTATAATCTGGGGGAGCAAAATAGGCAAACAATAACTTTAAAAAGATCACAGAATGTCACAAGTGCTAAATAAAATTACAAAGTAAAATTTCACAAAATAATAATATAAGCCAGTACTAACTTTGATGGGGGAAATCAAGGAAGTTTCCTATACCATAAAACTTTAAGTGGGCCTTCGAAGATTTCAATAACCTGAAAATGAAGAAAAGGGCATTCCTAGGTAAAGAACAAAGCAGGGAAGACAAAAATAGATGAAATATCTATTCATTTACAGTGAATACAAGGCTTCCTGCCTGGTCCCAAACAGAAAAGGGGACACTCTAAAACAGGGGTGTCAAACTCATTTTCACCGGGGGCCACATCAGCCTCGTGGTTGCCTTCAAAGGACCGAAATAATTTTAGGACTGTATAAATGTAACTACTTCTTAACTCCTTGTTAAGGAGTTGAAATAAATTACATTTGGCCCTTTGATGGCAACCATGAGGCTGATGTGGCTCCCGGTGAAAATGAGTTTGACACCCTGCTCTAATATCTTCTAATTTTTAACCAAGATATGTATGGACCCCTATCCTCATTCTGTTAATTCCAAGAAAGCAAGGAAATCAGTCTCCTTGAAACAGTTTTCAGGGAGAAAAATGTTAAATTCCACTATTAGTTGAGTGATAGTTAGAAGAGCAGAACTCCAAGGGTAGCTGGGGGTACGCAACTGCCCCTCCAACTGTCTCCTGAGACCAGGCTCATATTAAACCTTGTCTGTCAGCCTGGCAAACAAGCCCAGACCCGACCTCATCGCCACCCACGGGCACAGTGAATTATCACCATCTCCAGAGAGGCAGCTGTCTGCCCCACAGAGTGGTGTGCCATGAGACAACCTGCTGGGCTGACACCTGAGGAAGAGCAATTTGTCTACTTTGACCTCTAAACTACAGAATATACACATTCAGTTACACAATGGAGAGGCATCTACCTCTCCATTATACCAGTATGTCTAACTCAACATGGGATGTGGGACACTCAAGGTGTACAGACACCTAACTTGGCAACATGAGCAGCGACAAGGACAGCACAAACCGATCCTTACCAATCTGATCCCTTAGAATCCAAACTGCCTCCCTCGGTCCAGTCTCAACATCAAAGGCAGCCATGCTTTCGGGAACCTTGATTAATCCACCAAGAATCACAGGAAGTATTTACATTCTAAAATATGAAGTGCATTGTGTTTGAAACATGGTTGCTTTCTCCCCATCCACTACGTTTTTCCTTGTAATGGTGACTGCTGTGGGTGAGGGAAGGCTTCCAGAAAAGCTACTGTCATCAATACATCTGTTAAAGTGAGCAGCTAGAAGAGACTTTGGGCTCGGTTTCTCGTGGCAAAGAGTAAAATGCACAGGCCGTAGTGGTGGTGGGGATGCAGAGGTGAGTTTCTGGCTGCAGGAGGCTAAAACAGCACTAGTTATCACGGGTTGGGGGTCATAGCTTGCTCTGTTGAAAAGGTGGGATCTGTGAGTGAGGACTAATGGGTTTGGGGACATTAGCAGGAGGGCTGGGAGGAAAAGAAAGGACTGAGACTAAGTAAGTGGAGAGTGCGGGAGAGAATGGCATTGGAGGCTGGCAGGTGACATCATAGGGTGACATCATGTGGGAACCTGGCAGCTGTGTTAGGGATTTTGGTGGAGACAGAGAAGTTAAGCAAATTCAGATTTATATTTTGAAAGTATCATTAGGCTTAGTGTGATGAAAGGCTTGGAGGAACTTTTTAGAAAAGGTATGAGGGCTATTTAGGGGACTGCTGCCACTTTCTGGCTGAGAAGTGATAGCGGCTTAACTAGAGCAGGGCAGTGGGGACCAGGACTAGCGGGCCACCTGAGCAGTGGTAGGGAGGGGACAGCATCTCCTGCCGCAGGGAAGCGGGCCTCGCGGAACTTTCTGCCCCACTCACCATTCTGCCCAATCTCTACAGTGATTGTGTCCCTGGGAAAGCTGCATGCCAACTGAAATTTAGGAATCAGGTCATTCAAAATGAAGACAACATTATTTCATTTTTAAGGTGGAGCCTATCAGTGAAACAAGCACCTTACTCTAAAACTTTTTTTACAGAGTCTTTACTATATTACATTATGTATTCTTCAAAATATTCTTTCAAAACAGGGTATTTCTTTATCAGGAACAAGAAGTGCCCATCATTATGTGCCCTGACTTGACTACTGGCTATAAAGCTCACTAGCCCTGGATCCTGAATAAGTTGCTTCGCTTTTCCCAGACCGTAGAATGAGAATCACAGTAATACTGACACCACCAGGGTTCCTGTGAGCATCAGACGAGATGAAAGGTAAAAACTGCTCTCTGTGTTATGAAGCATTGTAAGACAATGAGAGTGTGGTATATAAGGGTTCTGGACAAATATCAAATAGGGATGGACAACAAGTATTTGGTTTATTTAAAATTTCACTTCACTGAGGATATGGACAATGGTGTGGGGATTGACTGTGGAAGTCAGGGGGAGGTGGGCTGAGTGGAGGAGGGCAAAGGGGAAAAATTGGGACAACTGTAATAGAATAACAGTAAAAATTCTATATATCCTTTATAGTATAGATGATTGGCAAATGTAAAAAGAGTAAAATAAAATTTCACTTCAAACTAATTACCAGGAAGAAAACAAAACTAGCGGGTATGATTTCACCAAACGTGGAGCCGACCTGACTCAGAGCAGAGCTGCTCTTTATCACATCACGCAGCTCCAGAGGCTGTGTGATTTCCTGTCAGTTTTGACTAAAGTAATAATTTAGGCACTGTATCATAAAGATCCCACATCATGCTGGCAGAAAAGCTGAGTGGGTTTCATGGGTCTACTTGGCAGCAAAGGGCCCAGAATGAGTGATGGAGAGGAGGGTAAGGGAGCAGAGGAGGGACTTCTTGAAGGCGCATGAGAACAGGGTGTAACAGAAAAAGACGCCAGTGGCCCCATCTGAAATTATACCTATGTCATATTCTCTCATTTCCTCTCCTCTTCCCCAGGAGAGAACGACACATGCCCATGACATGCCTTGTAAACTGCAGTGTCTCTCTCACAGGATGCTGGTGCTGGGCATGGCCCAGGGACTTGCTCTGGACAATGAAATGTGAATGGGTAGCCTGTGAGGCAGCAGCTGAGCAGAAACTTTAAGAGCCACTGCAAGCTTTGACTGTCTCTTCAAAACCCTTTTCCTTCAGGCACAAGAAGGACAAGTCCCAGGTGGGACTTCTCCTTCACCCTGGATCCCGGAGTGAAAGAGAGATACCTGAGGCAGAAGCAAAGACACCGCCCACTTTATACGCATGAACGTGAATGGGCAGGTGTATCATCACGTAGCTATGCAAGATGAACAAGAAGTAAATCTTAGTGGTTGCAAGCCACAGAGATGTGGGGGGTTGTTTGTTACAACGAGTGAGAGGTGACTAATGTAGGAGCCCTGAATTTAAAGTTTCTATGAGAGCATTTCTCAATCGGTACCTGATGGCAGATAAGATACAGAATAAATTTATTTACTCCCCTGGGGAAGATTGTTCACTGAAAATTAGATAGCTACTTCCTTCCCCTGTCACACCTCAAAGTGTTCCAATGATCAACACTACACAGTAGAAGACAAACAGATCTGAAGAAGAATGTAGCAAGTGCCCGTGATGTAATACATGCAGGCTAAATGACAAATCATTTTAAATAGGAGATAAACCCTAGAGGTCATTAAAATACAATCCTGGAAGCTTCAGTTAGCTAACCTACCTAATGTCACTTCTAAAAGAAACATGCATACCTGTTGTACTGTTAAATAATTCCATACATTTCAGTATTTTATATCTACGTCATAGCTGTATTTTCCTTCGGCATTCCATCGTCAGAAACCAAGGGTGCAAATGATAGGAACTGGTGTGTTTATGCTTATATTGAAGTACGAAATAATGTTATTATAGTGTCATATCAGAGAGATAAAATAACTCTATGGCAGCTTGGCATTCCAAAATGGACGGTTTCATTTAGCGATGTTTTGAAATGTTGACTGTCCTATGCTCATCTTAGAAAAGTACAACTCAGGGAAAAAATACAGTAACAAAACAGAATTTCTGCCCGCAATAATAAAAAAAACCTGGCTCAGCTCCACAGTTCAGTTTGACACAGCAATTTGCCACTGGAGGAAGATTCTTGAGACAGGTTAGAAACATCAGAACCGTATGACTTACACAAAAACTTCCTGGAGGCCATTTATTAAAGTCCATTGGATGGAAGAGCAATAAACCTGATTATCAATGTCAATCCTATTACAATTACAATCGGAAGTCATTACCATACAGCTTAAACAAGAGAGACTTACGCATGAGAGCATTAGCCACATTTAATAAGTGAGAAAATAAGAAGTTTCGGGAAGATTCAAAAATTTCACCAAACTAGAAAGTAGCAATGCTTAGATTTAAATTGAGGTCAGACTAACTCCAAATCCATGCCTTTCTCATCCCATCCCTCTCTCACAAATTTCCTCATTAACTTGTCAGCATGTACCTATATGTTTTTGAAACCCAACACAATCACTATCAAAGTCCTAACATCAATTTTTGTAGAAATAGAAAAATATATCCTAAAATTCAATTCACTTGGAACCTGACAGGACCCAAAATAGCCATATATATATAGCTAAATATATGTGCGTGTGTGTGTGTGTGTGTGTGTGTGTAAAGAAAAACAAAGTTGAAGAATTTATACTTTCTGATTTCTGATTTCAAAACATACTACAAAGCTACTGTAATTGATTACAGTGTAGTACCGGCACAAAGACAGACAAATAGAGTAACAGAACAAAATAGAGAGCTCAGGGGCTAGGGAGGGAGAGGTGGAAACATGGTATATGATTAAATAATTTTAGACAAGAGTGCCAAGCCCACTTCAATGAGTGGTGTTGGGGTAATTAGCTAACCACATGTAAAAGAGAAATTGTACCTATATTGTACACCATATACAAAAGTGAATTCAGAAGGGATTAAAGACCTAAACTATAAAATTCCAAATGGATTAAAGACCTAAAACCCTACAAGATAATATAGGGAGAAAACTCTAGAAGATAGTATAGGGGGAAAGCTTCATTACACTGGACTTGGCAATGATTTCTAAAATATAACACCAAAAGCATAGGCAACAAAACAGAAATAGACAACTGGTACCACATCAAACTTAAAAACTTCTGTGCATCAATAAGCACAATCAAGATAGTAAAAAGGCAACCTGTACAATGGGAGTAAATATTTGCAAATAATATATCTGATAAAGGGTTAACATCCAGAACATATAAAGTTTCTGGCTCCTGGCGCATCTCTACTTTATCTTCAGCATCTGTGTTGCGCTCTGCCCCTTCAGAGCTCCAGGTTCTCCTAGACCTTATTACACCAGGAGGACCTCCCCCAAAACCAGAATTATCTTCTGAAGGGTGGGCTCCTCATAGTACTGGCTTCCCCTGCTAGGTGAGTGTTCTAGGAACCCATGTGTATCAGTGTACCAATTGGCATTGTTGTGAGATGCTGTGTTCAGCCTCAGGGAATTTTTTCTTGAAGACCTTTTTTATGTGTTTGCCCATTTTGTGGTGGGTGATTTACAAGCGCACCTGCCCGCACAGTGCTAAATGTTCAGCAGTTTTGGACCAAAAACAGCATGATCCCTGTGTCCCACCCTCCCTGTTCACCCAATCTTGCCCCGAGCAACTGTTTTTGTTTCCTCTGCTGAAAAAAATCCTCAAAGGGAGACAGTTTGCTGACGTGGAAGAGGTGAAACAAAAAACAGCAGCACTAAAAGACATCAAAATCAATGAGTTCAAAAACTGTTTTGGGAAGTGGAAAAAATATCTCAATATGTGTATTGTATCAAATGGAGAGGACTTTGAAGGTGACTGAAGTTTAAACATAGAATAAATACACAATTTTTTATAAATAAATTCTCAGTTTTTTGGGTCCCCCCTCATACTGTCTAGGGAAAGAATGTCTCTTCTACCAGTTTCCATGGGAAAGATGGAGCAGGCTTCATTTTCTCAGAAGCCCCAGGTAACAAGTCTGTTTTAGCTCATGTGGTGTATGCCCACTCTGACTCCAACACTATGATTTTGGGGACATAATATGCTGACCACCTTAAGCAAAGAAAGACCCACCTCTAGACTTGGATATGTAGCCAATCCCACCTAAGCCATATAAAGGACGACAATGCTGGTTAGCAAACAACAGATGGCCACCACAGGGTAGGTCTCTTGATCTTGCCATAATATGTGCCACAATGCTTTTCTCATATGCTGAATTCAATATATACTTGCTGAGTTGAATTAAATTGACCGTATTTTTCATGATCCACATTGGCAGAATAAAGAGCCTCTCCCCATTCATTCCCAACCACTTGAACTCAAAAAATGAATGGGAAGTTTTTGAGGAGCTTCTACCCATTAATGAAAACCAGACATCCATTTAACCATCAATAGTTTATTACTTCATACCAGAAACTTACGCAGAAATGCTATGGTAATAGAAATATTAATGGAACAGGAACCCATAGCTTGCATGGTTCCCAAGAATCCTTGAAGACAATTTATGATCCTTGAACCATATCTGAGAAACCACTATTCTATACAACCTGATGATGGAAAAGTAAAAATTTAAGCATTTATAGACTTTCCATCAAGTGGAGGGAGAGTTTTCAAATATTTAAAGTAAAAACATTAGGTCTGTCCATACTCAATATAAATCCAAAAAAGTGGATTCAGGTCAAAAGATTTACATAAAACTAATGACAACCAGAATAACTATCATATGCAGACTCTGGGCAGGTATAACGCAAAGGTCTTTACATTCATTATTTCATGCTACCCTCATGTCCTAATCTGGTAGGTATTACTGTCCCTGTTTTCTTGACCTAGGCCACAGTGTTTGGTTAGCTGCAGGTCTCAGACTCAAGCCTGGATCTATCTGATGGAGACCTTCGACCTCTAACATGGGAAAAGGTAGAGAGAGAGCAGCACTCCTTCTGGTAATTGATTGAATCCTCATCCAGTTAGTCATTCTTATGTTTGCACGGACAGAACTCCTAACTACCAGACATTTGAAAAGACTTAGAGGTCATCTCTACTAAGATTTTTAGCATATTATCTTACACAGCATAAGGCATTTGCTAGCTGTTACATAGATTATAACCTGAAGACATAGATGAGTGGCTCTTAAATAGATAACTTTATTTTTTCCCACTTCATTTAACTTACTTTAATGCTCATAGATTGTCTTTTAAAACAGGGTTACTTGATGGTCATGTCAGTGAAGATTTAATTATAATAAGAATATTGAGCAAACATGTATGTGGTTCTGACAACATGACAGACATTATTCTAAATGTTTTATTTATATTAACTCTTGGTTCTCTCAACAGCTTTATGATGTAAGTACTTTCATTATCCTCATGAAGTATTAGGCATTTTATTTATTTGTTTACAACTGTGTTCTACTTGTCTATTTCCTACTTTGTTACCGAAAGAATTTGAGTAGACTTGCAAAAATACATTGAAAAAATAAGTAAAAATAAATTAAGGAAACTAGAGAAAAGTATAAATTAATGCCAGGGTTAATATTATAGAAAAAAATTACATACCATAAGGTTTGTGCAATTGCTAGACTGAAAACCATAAGTTTAGCTACAAACTGCCTGAGTTTGTAGTGAAAACACAATGAAGCAAAGAGTGAAATATAATCAGAAACAAAATTCAGTGTCCTAGGAGAAGCAAAAATTTGCTACAAGAAAATAATTTTGTAGGTCATCATAAAGAAAATTCCATGCGATGGCTTCACAGGTAAATTTTACCAAATATTCAAATAACTAGTCCAGATAATTTAAGGGGAGGTAAGACTCCTAAGCTCATTTTACAAGGTCAGCATTATCCTAATTCCAAAACCAGATGAACATACCAGACAGAAAGAAAATTATAGGTCAATATCTCTGATGAATATAAATGACTAAAATCCTCAATAAAATATTAGCAAACTAAACCCAGCGGTACATTTAAAAGATCATGCACCATGATCAAGTGGAATATATTCCTGGGATGCAAGGATGGTACAATATCTGCAAATCAATTAACATGATACACCACATAAAAACATGAAGGATAAAAATCACACGATCATATCAATAGATGCACAAAAAGCATTTGACAGAGTCCAGCACCCATTTATGATAAAAACTCTCAGCAAAGTGAAAATACAAGAAACGTAGCTCAACATAATAAAGGCCACATATGAAAAACCCACAGCTCACATCCTACTCAATGAGCAAAAACTAAAGGCGTTTCCCTTGAGATCAGAACAAGAGAAGGATTTCTGCTTTCACCGCTCTTATTCAACATAGTACTGGAAGTCCTAGACACAGCAATCAGACAAGGGGAAACGAAGTCATTCATCCGGGAAAGGAAGAAGTGCAACTGTCATTATTTGCAGATGACGTGATACTGTACAAGAGAACTCTAAAGATTCCACCAAAAACTACTAGGACTGATAAATGAATTCAGTAAAGTAGCAGGATACAAAACAAATATTCAAAAATTTGTTGCATTTTTATACACCAATAGTGAATTCTCAGAAAGGGAAACTAAGAAAACAATTCCATTTACAATTACCTCAAAAATAATAAAGCACTAAATTAAACCAAGGAAGTAGAAGACCTGTACTGAAAACATTATAAGAAACTGAAGAAAATATTGAAGAAAATACAAATAAATGGAAGCATATATTGTGGATGGGTAGGAAAAATTAATGTCATTAAAATATTCATACTACCCAAAGAAATCTATAGATTGAAGCAAAGAAGGCGAGAACATACAATGGGGTAAAGATAGTCTATTTAATAAATGATACTAAGAAAATTGGACAGATACATGAGAAAAAATGAAACTAGACCATCTTCTGACACCATAGACAATAATAAACACAAAATAGTTTGAAGATTGAAATGTAGACTCAAAACCATTAAACTGCTAGAAGAAAACAGAGGCTCTAAAATCTCAGACACTTGTTTTGGCAATATTTTTTCTGAGATATCTCTTTGGTTTAATTTAGTG
>VMDR010017076.1:0-20473 GCA_007922815.1 Macrotus californicus | reverse complement strand
TGCATTTAAGGGCCCCAAAGTTTATTAAACATTTAAATCTACATTGCTAAGTGACATATTTATATTCTCTCCTTTTGTTGGTGAATAATGTATGAAACTAAGTTTATGAACAATTACTTCTAAACTGTATTACTAAGAATTTCTATTATTCTAATTATAAATTATAAGGCATAATGAATCATTATCCAAATAAAAAAGAAATCCATCTACATTTCCTTTAGATTCTTAATTTTATGTCACTTGTTCATATCCTTTTATTAGAGTATAAAACCTTGAGGCCAGGAGATTTAATTGACAAGCAATTAGGAAGTTTTTTGTAATAATCTGAAATGCTTGACTAAAACAAGCAGTTTTGCCAAGCTGTCTATTTATGTGTCCTCATACGTTGAAATTAAATGGTTCCACAAAAGTAAATTTGAAAAATAGGAATTCCTTATATAGGTATCTACTCCAAGAACGCCCAATGAGGTAAAATTGTGTACCCACAAACACCAGTCCAAAGGCATGCACTGAAGAACAAAGACAAGACACATGGAATGTCTATCTGTCTACACTTCTCTTTACTTCAAATAAGAATACGTGCATAATTTTCCTACATAATTAAGAAAAATGTAAGCTAATGCCCTTCCTCCAAGGAACATTGGCTCTTGTATCGGTCACACAACAAAGGTGCCCATGGACCCGACCTCTGGGTCTCCTCCTTGTCCAACATCTACACTGTATTAGCTTATACACACTTCATATGGGGCCCACTTCACATGTCTCATGAAGTAAGTACTTTCCATGTCAAGCTGGAGTCCTTGACATAGAAGACCAAGGGTGTCCAAAGCTCAGAGAAATAGGCCCATTTTCCTTGGAAACAGAGAAAAAGAATCTGTCTCAGTTTCTGCTCAGCATATGCTGACAGTGTGGAACCACATCGCTTTTGAAGAAAGCTCATCTCTTCCTCGCTGCCTGGGGAACAGAAGTTTCAGCTAGACTAAATTCGGTTCCATGCATCGGAACCTGGACACTGTCCACTGTCTTCCTCAATTCCTATATTTCTATGACAATAAAACAAATGACAGAGATGTTTCAAATTGGTGATTTAAATGATGGGGAGTTATTTGTAAACAAAGTCACTTTTACCCAGTAGTTTATTTTAAGCTATAAGAATAGTATGGCATGCATCCAGATCTTTAGCTTTATCCATTATCCTCTTAGAAATCTCCTTTCTCTGGACCAGGGGCTGACAGATTTTCTCTATGACAGGTCAGGTAGTGAATATTTCAGGCTGCGGTCCATCGGTCTCTGTCACCACTACTCAACTCCGCCTTTGTAGTGTGAACACACAGACCAGTATGTACATAAATGAGCTATGTTCCAATAAAATTTCATTTATGGACATTGAAATTTGAATGTCACAATTTTCATGGATTATGAAATGTTGTTTTTCTTTTGATTTTTTCAAACATTTAAAAATATAAAAACTATTCTTGGCCCGTGGGCTGTACAAAAAACAGGTGACAAGCCACTGTCGTGAAATGTTGTTTGCCAACCTCTGCTCTAGGCTGTATTCTCCATGTGTCACCCCGTATGATTCTTTTTTTTTATTGTTGTTCAAGTACAGCTGTCTCCATTTTCCTGCCACCACTCTTCCCTGACCCACCCCCCTCACCTCCCACCCTCAATCCTACCCTGCTTTGTCTTTGTCCATGGGTCCTTTATGTGTGTTCCTTGATGACCCTTCCCCTTCTTTCCTCCGTTATCCCCTCCTCTGGTTACTGTCAGTTTGTTCTTAATTTCAATGTCTCTGGTTATATTTTGCTTGTTTGTTTTGTTGGTTAGTTTCCACTTATAGGTGAGATCATATGGTATTTGTCTTTCACCACCTGGCTTATTTCACTTAGCATAATGCTCTTCAGTTCCATCCATGCTGTCGTGCAGGGTAGGAGTTGCATCTTTCTGCTGCGTAGTATTCCATTGTGTAAATATACCATAGTGTTTTGATCTACTTATTTGCTGATGGGCACTTAGGTTGCTTCCAGCACTTGGCTATTGTAAATCGTGATTCTTTTATTTTAGCTGATTGCTGTTACCAGCTTCCATTCTAATCCTGAAAATAAGATAATAAACACCTTCTTTACCTCTTCTGCTCCTCTCCACTCCCTCTCTCTTTCTTTCCCTTCCTTGCTCTCTCTCTCTCTCTCTCTTTGCCATTTCTCCACCCCACCCCAGATCTGGTGGTTATTGTGGCAAGATTGACCTACACCATGTTCCATTGTTCAATATTCTC
This sequence comes from Macrotus californicus, assembly GCA_007922815.1. Lineage (NCBI taxonomy): Eukaryota > Metazoa > Chordata > Mammalia > Chiroptera > Phyllostomidae > Macrotus > Macrotus californicus. The sequence continues at coordinate 18,198 of VMDR010017076.1, read as the reverse complement.
TATTTCTGAATCTTTCCGAATGGTGAAAAGGACTGTTCATTCATTGTCAGGAAATCAACATTTTAGAGGGAAAAATCTGGCTTCCAAGAAGTATTTCCAGGAATACAAAGCTCCAGGAAACAAGAATGTTCCCTCTATGGTGCTTCTGTTCCTTTGATTTAAAACATCTTCCGCCACAGTAGAGTGGTAATGCTTCAAACAGACTCTGCTGGATATTGGATGCTTTCATATCTAACCCTGCGCAGTCCACTTCCTGTAGGTTACACTTGCAAATAGCCTCCTAAGTAGAAGACAGGAAATCTGACTCTGAAAATTAGAGAGGATGGGAGTGTTCACCTGGCAGAGAGTTTTAAAAACCATAATCTGTAAAAGATATAAAATTTTACTAGCATTGTTATGAGGATGTAATTAATCCCACATATAAAAACATACGAGGGAAAAATAATGTGGGACAGATTAACACTGTGTTGGAAATACATGCCGCTCAACTGATCAATCTGCAGAAAGGAATCCCACAGACACTTGCATTTGTATTATTTGAAATCACTGCTTCTCATCAGACACAGAATAAAAATCTTTTTCTTCCCCTCCCCCCATGACAATTCCTGTGTGGCACTGGAATAATGTGCCTTATTGAACAGAAATGGCAAGTATTAGTTAAACTATTAGAAGCTAATACAGTTCATCTTATGAAGTGCTTAATCATTAAATCTTTAGATTTTTTTATTTAAAATGTTTTCTCAGATTACATACTAATTGATAAATGACTTATCTTCTTGTCTTGTCTTATTATCTTATATTACCCTTGTTATACTTTTCTACTTGAATAATTTGTTGAGCTTTTAAAATATCACATATCAAAGCTACAATCTTTTTTTTGCCTATCCTTTTCTTTCTTTTTTTGGGGGGGTGGGTGGATGGGGGGAATGGGGTAAAGAATCCTCTGTGTTTTTTTCTAATTTTTTTTCTCAGGCAATCTTTGGATTGTCTTCTGAGTAGGCAGAATATATATTGTTAACTTCTTTTACACAGAGTTTATAGCAAATGATGTGTTTTGCATTGTTTGATGTTTGTGTTCACCTAAATCCCCACCTTCCAGGCTGCTCACCAGTTTAAGAGTTGTGCTAACACTGTGCATAGGGGATAAATCAGTAACAGGCACACATGATATACTTCTGTTGTTTGGGCCACTCACCACCATTCACTGTACCTCCAGCAATACTGCTCCTCATCATGAAGGGTCTTCCCATCCAGCACTTTCAGTCCCTGCCCCGCCCAGGGTGGGTGGGGGTAATCCAGAACTACAGCATGCTATTAAGACCCACCTAATAGGAAATCCCATTTAGCTGGTACAGCCATTGAATGCTTCAGGAATGGTCATGTGACCAAAGCTGTCCAATGAAAGGGAATGTCAAGACATTTGTGTGTGTCATCAGAAAAAAGACTTGCATGTTTCTTCTGGAGGAGAATATGCCCAGGGTAGCTAATACCCATTATTATAACCCCCAAGGAAAAATCCTGTCAGAAAATGAAGCCAATCCATAGAAAGGAGAGTGGGGCCAAGACATCGAAGATTGAAAGAGAACAGACCTTTCTGATAGGAGGGCCAAGGAGTACTTGGAGCCACGGAGAGCCCGGAGTACTTGAAGCTGAATGTCCTGCAGGACTTTTCAACTGAGTTACTCAGTAAATTCTGTTTGCCTGTTTGTCAGTTTACACTGGGTTTCTCCTGACTTTCAACACCGATGACCGCCATGCTTCATATCTATAATCTGTGGTTATCATCTTCCATTTATCTACTATATTATTTGACCAGGCAAGAATATTTCAGAGCATTTCAGGGCCCTTTTAAGAGCATCATATGCTGACAGCTGTGTGCTGATGAGACAAGTCTGGCAGAGGTGGGGAGCCTGGGAGAGGCCAGAAGTGGCAGAACACGGATTCAGCAATCTGAATGGAACATGATAAAGATCAAGTAAGGCAGAAAACATGACTGCTACCCCTCTCAGCTCAGAGAAAGACATCCAGGATGTTGCCTGAGGAATCACAGGAATAAAAACCTGAAAAAAACCCAGAGTTGTCCTATCCACTTCCTTTGTGAATGTCCAGTGTTTTCTTGTGATGAATAAGCTCTGACCAGGCACCCACTGAGGACCTAAGTAGAATGTGTGACATTTCAGATCACAGGAATTACATTTAAAGTGAATCTTCCATTCCTAAAGTTGTCTCATGCCATTTCTTCCAATTTAGTATCTTCTGCTGATATATAGAAGACACAAAGAAACTGGAGAATATTTCAAATTTTATTCTATAGATAACCACGCACGCTGACCTAGCTGCATATTTACGGGACAGTTTTTGATTCTTTACAGTAGCTAAATTGTGAGTTTTCTGTCATTCAATTAGTTCACACTGACTCCTAGGAGCCAGAGTTCAGAGCTGAAAGTGTGGTCAAATTCATGAGATATTTACATATATTCATCACACCACACCCTTTAAGATGACAGTAATTAGAGCAGAATATCTGCATCTCACCGTGCTATGATCAGAGATACCAAATAATGTAGACTCTGGTGCAAGGTGGAGAGATATGTAGCCTGTTAATATTCTGAGAACTTAGAGAAGGCCAGGGTAGGCTCCCTGAGAGGAGCATTACAAAACTGATGACTTTTTCCTTTCTCTGCATTGCAAGGGGGTCATCATCATTAATGGTAGCTTCAGTGCCCACAGTGCAGTGCTCAGTGAGAACGCATTGTCTGAATAACGGAAAAAAGGTGGAATATAATGAAGATCATTCCTGCCTAGGCTTGTTTAACTTCCTTACAAGCTCTCCTAGAATTTCCAATAACTGGAAGAAATTCTTTAGAAAAGGACTCAAATACATTTGCTGTTTTGTCGAAGAATCATTATTTAGTGATAATAATAATGAAACTTTCATTGAGTCCTTAAACTTTGCATATAAATATACTACATAAGTACTTCTATAATTCTCACTTCTTTATTTTACAGGTGAGGAAACTGAAGCTCAAGAGGGGTTAAATTACTTGCCAGAGCTTGCAGAACTAGGACATGGTAGAACTAGAAATTACTCAGGCAGGTCATTTTCAAGTTCAAAGTGTGCCAGTGTGTGAAATAAGTGCACGGTTGTAAAGCCCAGATGGCGCATCAGGCTCGGTCCACTCTCTCCACTGCAGTTAGAATGGGACCTCTGTCAGGGCATTTACCCACTCCTGGAATATCGGTGGGGGCCGCAGGGAAAGGTATACTGGTGATCACGGAATTTTTACTACACGGCAAGCACATTACCTTCCTCATTCAACCAGGTGACAGAGTAGGTGCTAGTATTCACCTAAAAAAATGATCAAAGAGGCTAACAAGTTTGCCCATGGTTACAAAGTCAACATGGCATGGCTTGAATTCAGTATGGCAACGGTCCAAAGCCACGGTTTTCCACTCCAGCAGAAACATTTTTGAATGAGTCTATGACAATGGCTCTGACTTGCATCACATCAATCACTTGGCGTCTCCAAGTCTGGCGACCTTGTCTCTCATTTTGGCAGGATTTCATTCTTCCTAGTGGGGAGGGTGGGGGGAGAGATATGTGATGATACACACCCACGCGCGCACACACAATGTGTGTTTGTCCATTTATGCTGCATCGCATTTCAAATACGATTCTAACTAGAAGCTAAAATTAGATTATGTATTTTAGAGGATGCCTTGTGCTCCTCATACTCTTCAAAAAACCATCACCTAAACTGTTGAAAAACCATTGAGCAAGGTATCTTCAATGACAGGGTCTTTAAAAGGAAATCTTTTAAAATTTAAAATTAATACCCTATTGGTTTGCTATACAGAAAAGGAGCTGGATAATGCTTCATCAGCTGAAATAAGGGGAGATTCTGATGTTAGCCCCTGCCAGCTTTAAATTATACTTGATGATTAAGCATGCTTCTGTTTTGCTGAAAATTAAATATTGAAATAAATTCTGGCTTTTGATTTGCTAACTGAAAGATGAATTTTTAAAACAAAACAAGGAAGTGATAACGATCAGAGTCAACGTTTATGGAGTCCTTTTATCCTAGAGATACATGTTTTCTCATCCCCGCCATTCTACAACGTTAGCAGTCTACTCATTACATAAATGACGAAGCTGAGGCTCCCTACAGTGAAGCGACCTGCCCAAGCTGATAGAGCTGGTAAGAAAGAGTGGTTAACAGGAGCCCAGGTCTGCCTGTGTCCAAAGTCCATTTTTTATATCATTACCCTTCATTGGATAGTATATTTTAGCATAACAGGCAAAAATACTTTCTTCTTTCCTTTTAAACGAAACCAAAAAAAATCAAAACAGAAAGCAGTAGAAGTGACAGCTAGATTCCAACTGGAGAGTGTAACCTAGAGTATAAGCCAAGACGAACAGAAAAAAGAACATTGTCCACAGAGAATCTGATTATTAAAAAAAATAAAATCTTTCAGAAAAAGGGACCATCCCTCGGGCTAGGAGAGGGAAATTAGGGATGACATGAGAAGACAAGGGAAGAAAAGATAGACTTCTCCTTACTACTTGGCAAATAGAGACTTGGGGAAAAGACAGGAAAATAGATTTTAGGGATATAAGCAACAAATCAGCAAATACTAGTAGATCAACTCAAAAATAGCAAATCAATATTGAATATGCACAATGCACAAAATGTATCATTGAGCATTGAAATTGAGGCATAATTAAGGTAGTTGCCTTCTAAAACAATTGGAAAAGTTTATGAAAATTAAAAGATCAGAATTTATCCACTAGCTTATAATAATCTTATAATAATAATAAATAACATTTACTGAGCACTTTCTGTGTGTCTAGCATATACTAAGAACTTTACATTCACTCATTTATATATTACAACAATCATAAAGAGGAAGTAATGGTATTTTCCCAATTCTATAGACACAAACTTGCCCAGGATTACAGAATTAGTATGTGGTTAACCTGTAATTTGAACCCAATTACACTTTCTCTCCCATTGCAATATACCCGTGACATATACAGGAGTCTCTACTCTTAAGATGTATTCACATTCATTTTTAAAAAGTTTTCTGCATCTTACTTTGCGGTCACTTGTTTAATGATGATGATCCCCCACTTCAAAGAAAATGCTCAGCTTTTATCTGCTCTGATTTATTGGGTTCCTTGACACAGAGAAACATTTTTTGGAATAGAAATTTTTTTTCAAAAAATGTCTGAAAATGAATGTAGTATGTAGTTCTCAGGGTTGCTTACTCATATGAAGAGTACTTTTTACACTTCACAAAACTCTGCTATACACATACAATAGAAAATATATTTTCATTTAAAATGCTAAATTGTTGATCTATGATCTAAATCACATTAATTCAAATTCTGCCAATTTGAAATTCATTGACTTACAGAATTTTAGAAATGAGCAAATTAAAACGATAAGTAGGAGTAGAGTGTGAATATTTATTCCCCTCTGGAAAATACATTGAGGCACTTAAAAAAAGAAACAAACAGAAATCTTGTAGCTGTTTACAAACAGTATGCCAAGCTTAAATGTTTTTTGCATCATTATTAAAAGTAGTCTAGTGGCATCTCTTCTTCCCTGTGTATTTGGGTCTCATGAGTATCCAAGAAAGATGAACATATATTTTACCATCAGCATGCTTTAGCTGAGACTTTTTGTCTCCATAGATTTGTCTGAAAGTGGAGAGTCTAGGATGCAGTTTAAATAATTTAAAATAAGTAGTTTAATTGTAAGAACACACAAGATCCAGTAAATCCTAGGAAGCACAGTTGCAAAAGTGGTGTCAAATATATTATTAATCCTGAATAGTCTCAGAAATTCTCCCTCTGACTTCTTAGGGCAATGGTTCTCATACTCTGTTTTTCTGCAACAAACACATACGTATGCTTTGAAAAATATTCTGCATCACAATTAAGTTTGGGAAACAGGAGGTAAAAAGAAGCCAAACAACTTTCTTTCAGGAGTTCTGGGAGCATCTAATTTGCTCATTTGTGTGCTGAACATCCAAGAAGTAGATTTTATAGGCAGTCTTTCCCAAGCTTAAATGCCATTGTGCACATCTATTATTATAATCTGAAATTATTTTCCACAAAATACTATTTTGGCAAAGGCTGCTCTAAGCTAATCATGACTTGAGAGAGAATTACAGTTTTTATTTTCACTTCTCCCCATTTTCTGGAGAAGCAACTATTTTCCGGAACAATCACAGAGTTGCTTGTGGTTACCTCATTCCCAAGAAGTCAGTCTGATGCTTGCCATTGGCCATCATTGATTTGGTAAGAAAAAATAACTAATTGCATTTAATTGGGTTTTGAAGCCTTTGGTATTTCTCCTTTTAGCTTTGAAAGTTCCGGAGGAGCTTATAGATTAAGATTTTAATGCTAAACTATTTTTAACATTCTCGTCTGCCTCCAAGACACTCAACTAAAGACACTGACTCTCTGGCCTCATTTCCAACTATCTACTTGTAGGACTGTACATTCTAGCAATAATGGTCTGTCGGTTGCATTTTGTTCATTTATTCATCTGTTCATTAAAACATTCATCAGTGTCCACAATTTTCAAACACTGGATTATACCCTAATGATATGGGTGATGCATATGACAGACACAGCCACTATACACATGTCGGATCACCCTTGAATGGGAGGAAACAGGGCATTAAAGTAAGGTATTTAAATCCAATGAAACCAATACCCTATTAGTGACCGGATGGATGCAAATGGAGTAATTCATCTGGGTGATTCAGGGAAGGCTTCCCTAATGTGAGTAACACCCCAAATTGGGCCTAAGATGAACACCATTAGTACACATTTCTCAGTCAAGTGAAAGATGGTATTCTAGGGAGAGAGGAATGGAAGGGAGGGAGGGCTCCAAACATAGAGCAAAGGAAATAACACAAGCAGAGACAGGTGAGAGCTTCCCCTGCTCGAGAAACTGAAAGGCCATCTCTAGATGGGGAAGAGATCAGGAATGGGCATGGAGAGATGTCTGGGGAGAGAAACCGGACAGATCTTAAGCCAAAAGATTTTAATGATTCTTCTCTTCTCTTCTCCCCAAATGCCAAGCACATTAGATTTACCATCTTCTTGTTCTTCTATTTTCCCTTCCAAAAATGCTTTACCTAAATTTCATCCTTCTTTTAAGGTCTGGGGAGAAATCAACCAACTCACAGCACTTGTGCATTTCATGGAACTACCGTAAGAATTTCTACCATCCTCACCCACTAATAATTGTCCATGGCAACTCAAACATCAGCATAAAAACGGCAATGCATGCTCTCTCCTTCCCACCCACCTACATTTAAAAGTAAGGGTGGCAAAGTCTTTGAAGGTGAAAGGGAAAGCCGTAAATATTTAATACAAAATGACTAAAAATAAAAGAGGGTTCTGGCACATCTTGGGAAAACTTTGTATCTTATCCACAAACAGCTATTTTAAGAATGTCTCCAGATTCTAGGAATTTATCCAAAGAAAATAATAGGACCAGTGCACAATAGTGCACCGCCGTGTTCATTAAAGCCTGCTTATAACAGCAAAAATGTCAGAGACAACTTCAAGGTCCTTCAAAATGTTAAAAAATGATGGGCTTTGCACATAAAGGAGTACCATGCAGCCATTAAAAATAATGACAGAGATTAATTCGGGGTGGAAGATTTTCAGGTGATTGTCATTTTTTTCCTGTATGTTCTGTTCTATTGTTTGATTTCTTTTAAATAATGTGCATAGTTTCACATGGAGAAAAATTTTAGAATCTAGTTCAGTTTTGACTTTAAAAAAGAAAACTCCGTTTTCAATGGACAGAGTGGCATAGTTAGGGGCATGTAGCTCATTAGGCCAGCAGTTCTCGAACGTTTTTTCTCCCTGGATGTGTCTGACTGCCGCCTCACCTGGGACCTCTGTGGACACGAGACAACCTGTGTCCCAGGCCACATCAGCAGGGTGCTGGCTATTATTTCACTTTCTTCTCATTCTCATCTTGGACACGAAATGCCATGTTAGACTGTTGTTCTGATGTGCCCGTAGGGAATGAAGGATCGTCCACAGGATCTGAGTCTTCGGATTTGGAGTCACTGGGGACAACACAGTGACAGATTTGACCAGTATTAGATGGCATAATAAAAGGGATTTTTCCCCCATACAGGAAACGAGAGCTTAAACCTCACACAAATTTTATTTTAACAAACGCTTCAATAAATGTTCCCCATATCGGTTGTAGGGTTTTACACGTCAAACTGAGTTCCATGAAGGCAGACCTGAAGTGAATCCAATAAATACAACCCATTTTCATTTCTATCCCATCCATTTCTATCTGACTGACATCCTTGGTCTGTGTGCTTAATTTTCTTCTCTGAGATAATGTCCTCCGTCTTCCAGAAAATGCATGATCGTCAACGCCTTCAAAATCAACCATCAAATATTCTCAATCAGAAAACCTTCCTTCGTGATCTCTCTTGGATCAGTGTGTGTCCCTAAACTGGATCTCCTTAGCACTTAGGCAGGCAGTTTGCCCTCTCCTCATTTGTGCATCTGGTCATGTTGTTTTCTGGGCTCTCCATGGATACTTCATTTCTCAAACCTTCCATGACAATTGCATGTGTGAAGATGGCTAAACAAATAATTTGCTTTCTAACTGGTGTTTCTTCTTATCACACTCATCTAAAGACACATCAGTAATGGTCATGGGCTGAATACCGCCTCCCTCAAAATTCATATGTTGAAGATCTAACCTCCAGAGCCTCCACATGTGACTATATTTAAAGATGGGGCTGTTGAAAGGTAATTAAGTTAAAAATGAGGCTGGTAGGATGGGTCCTAAGCCAGTCCGTCTCATAGCCTTATAAGAAGAGAAAATTTAAACACACGGAGAGATACCAGGGCTGAGCAAGCACAGAGGAAAGACTATGTGATGTCACAATGAGAAGGCAGCCACTTGCAAGCCGAAGAAAAAGGCCTCAGAAGAAACCAAACCTGCTGACACCTTGACATTAGACCTTCAGCTTCCAGAATGGGAGGAAAACAAATTTCTGTTGTTTAGGTCACCCAGTCTGTGCTATTTTGTTACGGCAGCCCTCGCAAACTAATATAATGATCTAAATCCCAATCCTCCATTATCACTGAAAATTAAGCTATAAGGCAAAATAATATTGTCAGTTAAATTAATTCAAACTTATTTATTAAGCAATCAATTTTTAGTCCTTCTCAATAGATTAGGGAGAAATTTGCCCCCTGGTAGGTCATATAAGTTAAAAGGAAGTTGAACTTGGAGGCACAAGAGTTCTGGAATTTCTGTCCTGGTGAAAATAAAATTAAAATGAGGCAGAGCCCTTCTGATCACAGATGTTCTTCCCCAAACATTTAGAAAACTTTGGAGGATGGAATTAAAGGACAGATGCTCAATAATGTAATACATCGCCAACTGCGGGCCAATTCAATTTTAGAATAAATGCACTTATTTAACAAACACAAAAGAGGCAGAGCCTTTATCCCCCTCATATAGCTGAAAATGTCTCCAGTTACTCCAGATGCGTCTCAGCCATGGGCTGTGGGCTGTAGAAAAGGCGCATTGAGACTAGTCCTGTGGAAAAGGTAGACTGAGACCAGTCCAGAGTTGATGACTGAGCAATCTAGCCTTAAAAGTTAGAGCTGTGCCAATAATTAAATTAAAGGATAGTAAACAGTAGTGATAAGATCTAATATACTTCAGATAAATCTTTTGATTGGGAATAACAGGTACGTACCAACTTTTGACAGGCATTTAATCAGTGGTGTTCCAAAATAGCCATCTCAAAAGAATCGACGTATCAGCTGAGCTACTTAGATAAGCTAAGTTTCCTTAAGTCCACAAACAAAATCATGAAACATTTTATAAACTGAAATTCAATAAAATTAAAAATTTCCTTTTCGAGGCACCACTGAGAGACTGAAAAGACAAGCCTTAGACTGATAGAAAACACGCGCGACTGCTTCTAGAATATAAGGAAGCAAATCCACAGGCAAAGGCAATTAACTAAGTAACCAGTTTTTTTAAAAAAAATGAGCAAGAACGTTGAACAGCTATTTCAGAAAGGAGTGAGGGCATATCCAAATGACTGCTAAGAATGGAAGACAGTGTTAACCTTCTACCTCCCTTACACATAAAACAAACCAAATCGTCAATGTGTACTAATATATCCTTCCCAGAACGTCTACATTTAAAAACTGGGAATATTAAATGTTGGTGACAATGTGAAGCAATCGGAACTCTCTCACACCTTGTCTATGGATAACTATCACAAAGTGTTGAATGAAAGAAGCCAGGTACAACAGAGAATATAATGAGCCCTTCCATTCATATAGAGTTAAGGCAAAACTAGTCTATGATGACTGAAACCAGCAGAGTAAATTGGGGATAGAGTAGTAATTAGGGATGGAGGTCAAGGGACATAGACAGGAAAGGGGAAAAATAAATTTCTAATATGACAATGGATGGCAAGAAACACTTTATGCATCTGTGTTTTTGGATCACCTACTGTAAGCTAGGACTGCATGTTAACTGCTCAATAAACAGCATCTGTTTTCAGCCTCACCTACTTGGGAAGTAAGGAAGTTTATCCAATTTGTACAGGTCATCCTATCAACCAGCTGGCAGGTAGGGAAATGAGATTTCAGCTCTAATCTTTCTATTTGTGAGGCAGTACTTTTCAGCATATTATATGAAATACTACTTCGTACTATATACATACTATATATAATAGTATGGAGACTATCATGCATTGCTATTGTCTAATGTTTTGCATTCTCCACTAGATGTTAAACTCCTCCAAGGCCACAACTGTATTCTCTATTTCTGTTTTATTACTTGACTCTCCTTGAATGGAAAATCAGATGCAATGGGTTTCAAATCAATGATGAGGACAATGGCAGGAAACTGGTACCCAGAAGCAGGGATGTGGCCAGCTTGTGCAGTGAAGGGAGCTTCCAGCTACAGGTCACAGTATAGTTCATGACGAAAATCAAAGGCAGACTTTTGTGAAACATGTGACATGGCCACTATCAAAGACAAGAGCAGCAAGCTTAGGCAGAACAAAAATGAGCTCAGCAGTGGTACAAAGACAGAATGCTGTTTCCCCAAACGTCTCGCACATTAGAAAGCACTGAGGTATCTGGGCGTCAGAAACAAGCGTGAACGGATGGAGGCAAGTGGCAAACAACACTGTCTTTCTAAGTGGGAGGTTTTAAAACTGACGGCCCCACACTTTTTATGTCAACAGGAAAATGGAATTTTTAGTTGTTTCATCTTTCCCTAGAACTCTTACTTTGAAATATTCCCTCAACTCTCCCTTCATGACCACTCGGAAATAGCATCTCATTTTCCTCTAGTTCTCTGTATTCTGACCACTTGTAGCTGAAATGGTAGAGTAAGCAGGTTTCACCTCTGGCTCCCTCCTCCCCTCTCCTTTTATCTTTCCTCCCCCAGATGTTCTTACCCCTCAGTCCTCTCTCTAGGGACACTTGCTGATACCAGTGTTGTTAGGAGCTATGCATTCCAGGGCGATTTGCCTCCTATTTTTTTTAAAGATTTCATTACTTTATTGTTGTTCAATTACAGTTGTCTGCACTTTCCCCCCACCACTCCCCCCCAACCCAGCCAATCCCACCTCCTTTCCCTTGCTCCCACCCTCCCCCTTGGTTATGTCCATGTGTCCTCCATAGTGTTTCCTGAAAACCCTTCCCCCCACTGCCCCGTCCCCTCTCCCCTCTGGTCATTGTGAGATTGTTCTTAATTTCAATGTCTCTGGTTGTATTTTGTTTGCTTTTTCCTTTTGTTGATTATGTTCCAGTTAAAGATGAGATCATATGGTATTTGTACCTTACCGCCTGGGATTTGCATCGTAATACAGGGGTAGCAAACTAATTTTCACCGGGGGCCACATCAGCTTTGTAGTTGACTTCAACGGGCCAAAATAATTCTAGGACTGCATAAATGTAACTACTCCTTAACTGCTAAGGAGCTGAAATTATATTCGGCCCTTTGAAGGCAACCGTGAGGCTGATGTGACCCCTGGTGAAAATTAGTTTGACACCCCTGTTTTAATAGATCATTCTCCCACCTAGCAGCCTTGCACTGGATCATCAGTGTACAGTCACAGAATAGCTAGCGAGCATGCCCAGTGTTAAAAAGATAAGTAATGACTACAAATATCAAGACAACATGTAAAAAAGATACTGAGTTTCCAGGTTCTTCTAAAAATGTCAGAATAAGCAACACTAGGCTTGTATTCTCAAATGCAACAATCACCTGGACCAGCAGAGAGGCTGTCTGCTCTACAAGCTTATGGAGTCTCCAAAGTGCCACAGTCCCCACTCCTCCCTATCGCTTCCTTGACCCAGAAGAGTAGGCAGTTGACATTTATCAATGTTTGAGCTAATATATTATGGAGAGTACAGAAATATTCCTGAGCCCAGACATCTATCCAAAGTCAAAAAATAAAAGGTAGTCCAAAAAGACTTACTTCTTTTTACTTTTTTTTAACATTGAGTACACATTACTCATTTACATGTCTTGACTGAATGAACCATGCAGACACTGAGTTTGTGGCCCAACTTTAGGCCCTCACGGTAGACTTTGTTCATTCACTCAGGCATCACATATTTACTAAGTGTCTCCCATGTGTCCGATATCGTAATAGGAGCCAGAAATGATGATGATGATGATGCAATAATAATGAATATTTATAGGGCAGAGATTGTTCTAAGCATTGTCTGATTTGATGCCCTTAACAACTTATAAGGTAGATCTTATTACTTTCCCCATTTCACAGATGAGAAAACAGAGTTCAGAGAGGCAAAGTAATTTTTCAAAGATCTGCCTACAAGTGATCTGGCTGGGTCATGCACGCAGTGATCTAACCACAGAGTACCGCAGCCTTGCTCCTACTCTACACAGCCTACGATGTCACAGACACACAGTAGCAGCACCTCTGCCATGGGCGATTTGGTGAGCGCTCCTGTGCACATTCTTATGAGTAGACTGCAAAGATAATAAGACTTCTTGCCTCACCATGTTTTTAAATTTTATGTTTGTTCTCTGAATTTCTCCCCTGTTTGTTCAAACTTTTAATCTGGATCATTTACCAAATCCCTCGTTTTTCAATATTTTAATTAATTTTTTTTCAGATCAGACACTGCTATATCCCACCTTCTATCTGTGGCTGAATTTATAAATCCCAATAAGGAAATACAGACAAACAAACAAATAAAACCCGCACTAATCCTCCCTGGCAATTCCTGTGTTTTATCTAATGAGCACTAATACGTTAGGATAAACAATCACTTCAAACTATTTGGTCAGAATTTAGAGAATCAATTTTTTTAAAGCATCTGGGTGATTTTCTTTTCTTTAGTCAACTCGGGTCTAAATATACTGTCCATGCAAACTCCAGGACCTTGCCCCTTTTGCTTGATTTTATTAGACCCTCAGAAGAACAGACGATCTTGGGAAGATGTGTATGCTAGAGAATCATTGAGGTGTGGTCACTCCACCTCACCCCCTTGAAACAGAAGGCCAAGTAACCACTGCACACAGACATTTTGGAGGTTGTTTCCAGTTAACTACAGTGCAGATCCCTAAGCAAATTTAATATCGTGTAACAATGATAACACTCATTTAATCCAAATTCTAGTCTGCTTTTCACATAGATGGAAAAACTCTAGCTTTCTCAGCCCTTCTGCTTGCCACCATTTTCTGATTTCTCTGCCTGTTTTAAACTTTAACGTTGTGAAAGAATTGTGCTCTGAAGAGTCTCATTTTCTCCTTCTTCATCACCATTGGAAACTTATAAGCAAATGAAATTATTTTGTGAGCACTTGTCTCCTGTATTCTTCTCCAATAGTAGTTTTCATAATTAAAAAAATACAACTTTTTTATGGAATAACATCAACATTTCACTTTATTTTAGGTGAAAAAAATCATTTAATGATTTTAACATATTTATGACAAATAAAAAAGGAATGAGAAAAAGAAGGGATCCTATTCAGTGACCTCATTACCTCCTTCAGCATCCTTATTACCTTCTTCAGCAGTCACAACTGATGTCAGGAAGTCACAGGTGGTGAAGAACCCACAACTCACCCAAACCCCAGAGATATCTTTGGAATATTGAGTCCTATAATCCAATTACTTTCCTGTCTAACTCCACCATTCAAGGCATTTCCATTTACCAGTGAAAGTTAAACTTCCCTAGTTTAGTGTATTCTATATTTTACTAAGCATTTTCTCCATCTGGTTCAGACCCATTCTTCTTGAATTGACCACTGTTCCTGCTTCTTCTCTTTGATACTTCTAATGTACTCTTTAAAAGCTGAAACATACTCTCAAGATTTTCCTCATTAATTCCCCTTCATGCATTTATCTAACACAGATTTACTGAGCACCTACTATGGGCCAGGCTCTATTTTCTAAGATAGAACTATAGTGGACAACAAATCAAAGTCGCTGCCCTCATGTTCACATGTGAGTGATGGATAAAGTATTCAACAACTGAGTAGGTTTATGTAATCATAAGCACCATGAGGAAAATAAAAGAGGCTAATGTGATGGAGAAGGATTAAAGGAGGGAGTTACTTTAGAGTAAGTGGCAAGGAAAGGCCTCACTGGGGAAGTGAAAGTGTAGAGAATGGTCTTTCTCTCCTTGAAAACCATATATCCTGCTCAATTTTTTCTAAAAGTAACTCCTTTTCTCATACCTAAGAATCAGGACTCAGCAGCATTGGGATTGGATTTCCTTCCCACTCCTACTTCCCTATTCTTTTGGCCATTCACTTCATTTAACAATTTGAGTTTGTTATGAGGACCACACAATTTAATTTTCTTTTCATTTACCATCTTATTTTGCCCACATCCATGGCATTTCCTTAATGTTCTTGGACATCTTTATTCCCTAGATCAGGCATCCCCAACCTCCAGGCCGTAGACCAGTATCAGTCCTGGGCCTGTTAGGAACTGGTTCCGCACAGCAGGAGGTGAGCTTGAATGTAATGCACTTGAATCATCCCCATACCATCCTCCCCCGACCAACTGGTCCAATCCATGGAAAAATATTCTTCCAAAAAACCAGTCCCTGGTGCCAAAAAGTTGGGGACCACTGCTAGATCACAGATTCTCTCTTTTCTTTCTTATCCTCCATGTTCAGCTGGGATGGATACATTACTCTCAAGGATCAAGAAAACAGCACCCTAGTGAATCAGTCCTTTATTTCTACTCCAGTGGCCTTCAGCTCCAGTCCACTGGGGCAACCCATCTGCACAGCCACATCTGCACCTCATTAGTACACTCTGATTATAACTTTAAATTTCTTTTCTTGATTTACAAGATTCTATTATTTCACTTGACACTAACCACACCCTTCTTTTCATTTGGATCTATATACTCATTCACCTCCAAATCTACTTGTGATTTCCTGATTCACCCATGAGTACTGACTCTACGTGGGACAGATCTGAGTTCAAACTCCACACTCCACTTGGAGCTGTAGGACTTGAAGGCAAAGTTACTTAAGGCTAAGAGAGTCCTAAGACTCCCGTTCTTTTTCTGTAAAACAAGGATAATATCACAGGAGTATATGTATATAAAGAAGACCTTAGCAACGTTTTGGCACCCAGGAACTGTTAACTCAAAGGTTAAGGTTACTATCATTCTCTTTCTACCTACTCTGGCTTCTCTTGCAGGTCTTAACTATTGATTAGTACCATCTTATGCTACAAAATGTTTGCCAGTCATCACCATCGGGATAAAATTCTCTCTTTCATTTATTGGTTTACAACAGCAAAATTCCCATAATTGTATTGATGGCTTAGAGTTTATTTTAATGTTATCAAACCTCCTGATTGCTATTCACCAAGTCTTTTCCTCGTTGCTAATTGACTGTCTGCCTCATTTACTGTGGTCCCTATTTCTCTTTTATTAACCACAAAAATCCCTAAATGCCCTTGTTCAGACTCAACAAATGATCTAATCTCCCATTTTACTAATGTATCAGGATGTAAAATTCATCTCTTCCTGTTGTCTTGAATTTTCTGCATGGTCCTTGGCTGAGTATAATACAGTAGTTGCCAACTACTCCCCCATTCTGAAGAGTGTTGCTAAACCAGCTACATAGGACTTGCAAAGGAGATGGCTCAAAACCAATTCTGCTAGCATAGGCCCATCGCTGCTTTTGAATGTATAAGATGTTAAGGCTTAAGGGGTCCTGAGGGAATCTCACTGGGGAGAATAGTTGAAATACCATTACATCTTGTCCTTGCTCCTCACCTTATTCCAAGTGAAAAACACTTTAAGAGGACCTCAAGGAGACCTAAATATATATCCTTGAAGGTAAAGAACATAAGATTTTACCTCTGCCTCTTGCTGGAAAAAGCTGGTGTCTGGAGCAACCAGGAAGAAACTGTCCCTCCACCAGTAGCTGGAAAGGCTGTCACATCTCCTGGTAAATGAAAGGCCCTCAAGACAGAGTACCAGCTAGGGATCATCCTAAGAACTGCATAGAGGGATGAAGTGAACCAGCAAGAAATGGACAACCAGAAGGCCAGAGGATGAAGATGGAACTTGAAATAGCCAACCAGACTAGAAGCTTTGCTTGGATTACAGAAGCTGTAAGTGGTGCTTCCCAGTGGGAGAATGTTTGAAAAACTCAACAAAAGATTCTCTTTTGAGAAACTCAATGAAACAAATACGGAACCAGAAGTTGTACATTTATCTCAAGGGAATAAGGACAATAGATGGCCACTGTCGCAGTCATATAGACTGAGCAATGTTCCCTTTAGTCCACTCTCTACCTAGCTAGATTCTGGAGGAATGAAAAAAAAAAAAAGATAGGGAGTAGGGAATCGGGTGAGTAAGGGAGAGAGAAGAATAAATCCATGCGTCTTTTCCCACTGCAAGCTTCTAGGCCTAAAGTGAGCCTGAGCTGGGGGAATAGAGATGGTTTTAATTTGAAAGCATTTGAGATAAAACATTACACTGGTTGGGAATATTCGTTTAGCAAAATTTAGGCTGGTTTGGGGAAGCCAGAAAAGCTGTAGTACCTGGCTGAGATTTCATCCAGATTACGAAAGGAGTCTAGCCGTCCAGTTTAAGGGGCAGTGAGAGAAAGACCGAACTCACTACCTGACTTCACCCACACCCAGATCTATCAATGAAATAATAACACCGAGATGCTTTAATATGGACTTTTAAACTTCTCTCCTAGTCTCTTTGAAATTTTACTAATTGTTGACTTGTTCTTTCTTTATGTTCTCATGACTCATAAGAAAAATTCTCTCTCCAGTAAGATAATTAATTTTCACCAACTTCATCCTCATGGTCCTCATTTATTCTACGATTGATTTTTGTTTTGCATCTGAAACTCCCTCATTTTCCATGACACTGCACTCCCTTTGTTGCACATTGTAATAACTTCTTTGTCTCCACTGCTGTTTTCTTTTTCTGTCCATAATTGATGATTCTTTATGTTTTCCTCTCCTTTGGTCCATAGTGCCTCTCTGTGGCTTCATATATATATGGCTTCATACAATATCATTATTCTTAAACTTCCATAGCTCTACTTCCAGCCTTGGTCTTTTGCCCAAGTCTAAGACACAGAGTTTGAAAGGCCTGCAAGACATCTTCATGTTTTTATTTCTAAGGTTCTTTTGTCTCCACTTTATGTTTTCTTAAAGAAATCCTAGTCGCAAATTAAGAGCAAATCCAATGTCACTTACTTTGTGATGTCTTCTTCCCTTAGAGGAAGGAACAGAAAATTTCATTAAATGTACAAAACAGTAGATACTTTTTTATATGACTCCCTCATGTGCTAGGATCTCTATGAACAAACATGGTGTCCTCTCATTTTGCACCTTCCAAAGCATATAGCACAGTCCTTCCACAATCAGAACATTGCTGATCACTGCTAGATTGAACTGAAATATTTTGGGTAGAATGAATAAAGATGGTGCCTTTGAAAAAAGTCTGTTAAAATACTTAAAAGTTAAAAACATGGAGGATGTGTACCAGAATGCATAGAAAGACAGGCGCAGGAAATGGGGGAGGCTAATTCCTTCTCTACAACTTATCTGTTTTCTAGAACATTTATTTTTGAATATTTTTTATTTCCTCAAATACATTGGAAACTCCTTGAGAGTAGAGATTT